>OY282643.1:122466390-122528890 GCA_958299015.1 Tetanocera ferruginea | reverse complement strand
CAGCTGATGTCAATGGTTTGAGAGAGAGAGACAGAGAGAGAGAGAGAGAGAGAGAGAGAGAGAGACAGCAACTACAAACCGCACATGTTGTTGATTTTAATTGTAGCAGTAAAATATAAGAGTGGCTTTAAAAGTTAGTTCTTATAAACTTTATACAACTTTTATAGAGCAAAAACTGTTCGTGACGGTAGACTTTAAGTTGCAAGGAATGCAATATTTCGTATTTCTTCTTTGCATATTTGAATTTGAATTTTGCTTTGTTGGACAATTCCTTTGAAAGCAGTTATACAACGCTTTATCTTAATAATATGCAATATATTTTTGAAAAATCTGACGAAACAATTGCTTTTCCATGTATTTTTAACAAAAGCATTTCGAGCATTCAAATAACTAGTAAATTTACGAAACAGCAAAAAAAAAATATATAATTAAATTGAGACAAAAGCTTTTGCTAGTCACTGTCCATCAAATATGATGCATGCTCTCACTCTTTTTGTATAGCATTTCCAGCTGTCATCCCTGCTGGGGCATTCATTAAAAATGCACGACTAACAAAGTTGCCAACATATAGAAAATTAAATTCAATTGTGTGACAGGTTAATCCAGCATCAAACAATATGTGTACCGCAGACTCAATGCCTTGTTGAACCACCCACCTCAGACATGAACCACCACCACCATCACCGCCCTATACCGCATACAGCTTTTATTGCTTTTTATTGTTGTCCTGCATATTTTATGCATTACATATACTTGTATAAAATATGACAAGGATACTTCATTTAATTTAAAATCACTTGATAGTAATGTCCGTCTGAAGTTTTGTGCGTCTTTTCTTGTTCTTATAATAAACGATGCTTTACATTTTGAATATGTTTTCTGCATATACCGGCGGCATGGGGAAAGAACTGGATTTGTGTGCAGATATTTGTGTTTTAAGGGTTGCTTGATATTTTATCTAGATATTTTTTATTGCTTTTTTTGTATTAATAGATTTGTGGTGCACTTTGTGGAGAGGCATCACATGTCAATCAAAATGTCAATTGAAACTGTTTGTGAATAACTACTGTTGTTATTTTAGATTCATATGCAAGAAGAAGAAGAGATATTTTTGTAAAAAAATTCAGATATTTGAATTTATATTTCCCTCCTAAAGGCACTTAAAAAATATTTCTATGCAAAAAAAGTCATATCTTTGACTTCAACCTGAATTGAACCCTCAAGCTTTGCAATGCTTGTTAGACGCTTATAACCATAATATTATTTAAAATTTCAATTTAAACAAATATTGAAAAAAACTTACATTTGTATAGAAAATGTCCTTTAGATACTAATTTTCTGATTTAACTTTTCACAATTCCAAACCACAATCCCAACCATTCATCATCACAATTCATCATCACAATTCCATGACTGTCCAACTGTTTTTGCATAAAAGTCACATCAAATAAGTTGAATAGGTTTAATTAATTAGATACACAACAGCACAACAACAACAACAACAACAGCAAAAATCACTACAGGTACTTCCCATAATTAATGGAACGGTTTACGCAAAATGAAAAACTTTCGCTACAACAAAAACGTAAAGTTCAACATCTGTGCGAGCGTGCGTAAATTAAAATCCACCCACACAAATCAAACACTGGACCAGGTAAAATTATGCGTTTTTGTAATTGTTGTTGTTGTTGTTGATTTTGGGTTTTGGAACGAGTTTCGCATATCAAGAAGCTATGGAACTTCAATACGTAGCTTATTATACGCATAAACGTAATAAATGTCAAATTGAAATTGACATGATGTGACAGATGGCAGTGACAGTTGGTGGTTGATGTTTGAATTGGCACGTGATGGCAGATTGAAAAGGTTGCCATGGTGGATGGGGAAAAAGGTGGAGAGGTCAATGTGCTTTATTTGACAATTTCAAAGCGTAGTTGTTAAATTTGTTGTCTAAAACTTTATGATTATTGAGCAGTTGTGATTAAATAACTATTTTATAGCTTTCAAGAGCAAGATCTTTTGCCATATTTGCGATCAAAACCAAGCTTTAATGGCTAGTACCGTATACCATGGAACTTTGAATGTACCATTTAAATCTACGCCTACATCAACAGCTATTAAAATCGAGTTGTTTTTCGCTGGCTAGATCATGTAAGGCAAATAGCAGACGTTGGTGTAGTGAAGAAAATTTTTGATCATTGTGGAAAAGCACGCAACGCCCACATTTCCGTGATAAGCAACAAAATCGAAATAAAGTTGGCGTGTCGGTGTCTGGAATAAGAGTTTAGGTCGACAAAATAAAAAAACATTATTTTTTTTAAAAAAAAATTATTTTATTTTTTATACAAAAAAAAAATCATTTTTATTTTTTTTACAAAAAAAATCATTTCCATTTTTTTAAAAAAAAAAAATCATTTTTATTTTTTTTACACAAACAATCATTTATATATTTTTACAAAAAAAAAATAATTTTTTATTTTTTTTTAACAGTTTACTTACTTCTCGTTGGAAGAAACCCATTTAAGCCCTGGTAAAAAAAAATGTATGGGAACCCCAAAAAAAATGTGCAATTATGAGGGTTGTAACAAGATCTTCATTTTTTATAATTTTGTTCAGACAACAGGGTGTCCCAAATTATTTTTTATTAAATTTTATTTTTTTTTTTATGGTAAAAATATTTATGGGAACCCCCAAAAAGTATGCAGTTTTGAGGGTTGGAAAAAGATCTTATTTTTAAGAATTTTCTTCAGACAACAGGGTGTCCCAAATTATTTTTGATTAAATTTTCTTTTTTTTTTATGATAAAAAAAATGTATGGGAACCCCAAAAGTTCCCAAAAGTTCCCAAAAGTATGCAGTTATGAGGGTTGTAACAAGATATTCATTTTTTATAATTTTCTTCCGACATCAGGGTGTCCCAAATTATTTTTGAGTAAATTTTAAATATTTTATGGTAAAAAATGTATGGGAACCCCCCAAAAAATATGCAATTATAAGGGTTGTAACAAGTTCTTAATTTTTTATACTTTTTTCAGGCAACATGGTGTCCCAAATTATTTTTGATTGAATTTAAATCTTTTTTATGTTAAAAAAATGTTAAGAACCCCCAAAAAGTATGCAGTTATGAGAGTTTTAAAAAGATCTTCATTGTTTTTAATTTTCTTTAGACATCAGGGTGTCCCAAATAATTTTTGATTCAATATTATTTTATTTTACCATAAAAAAATGTATGGGAACCCTTAAAAAAGTATGCAGTAATGAGGGTTTTAACAAGATATTAATTTTTTGTAATTTTTTAAGATAACAGGGTATCGCAAATTATTTTAGATTAAATTTTATTTTTTTTTATGTAAAAAAAATGTAAGGGAACCCCCAAAAAAGTATGCAGTTATGAGGGTTGTAGCAAGATCTTAATTTTTTAACATTTTATTTAGACAACAGGGTGTCCTAAATTTATTTTTGATTACATGTTATTTTATTTTATGGTAAAAAAAATGTATAGGAACCCCCAAAAAAGTGAGCATTTATCAACAGGTTGCAACAAGATCTTAATTTTTTTCAAAATTATCTTCAAAATCTTAATTTTTTATAATTTTCTTTAGACAACAGGGTGTCCCAAATTATTTTTGGCTAAATTTTATTTTTTTATTGTAAAAAAAATGTATGGGAACCCCCAAAAATGTATGCAGTTATGAGGATTGTTACAAGATCTTCTTTTTTTATAATTTTCTTCAGACAACAGGGTGTCCCAAACTATTTTTGGCTTAATTTTATTTTATTTTATGATAAAAAAATGTATGGGAATCCCCAAAAAAGTATGCAGTATGAAGGTTGTAACAAAATCTTGATTTTTTATATTTTTTTTCAGACAACAGCGTGTCCCAAATTATTTTTGATCAAATTTTTTTAATAAAAAAGTACTTAAATTTATTAATTCGATATAAAAGAACATTAAATTTTATGCAATTTTGGCTTTTCAACTGTTGAAATGTGTTCATTTATAAGAAAGTTATAAATTTTTAAAATTTATCGAATTCTACACACAACTCACAGATATCTTGAATACTCTGTCATATTAAGAAGAGAATTTATAACAGATCGGTTTGTAAAAACAAAAATTCACGTACGGATGTACGAAATAAGGGAGAAAAACGAAACAGAAAAAAATATTTATTATAATGTACTCCTTGTTACCAAGAATCTATTTAGAACTGTTCGAAAAAATTTAATGAGAACCGTTGTGAGAATTGCAACAAGATCTTAATTTTTTTTTTTTTTGAGAACAGGGTGTCTCAAATTATTTTTGTTTGGAATTTTTTTTTAAATAAAATACTACGTGGGGGGCCACCCGTCAAAATGACCGTTTTTAATACGCTAATTAATAGATTTAAAAAAACAAATTGCAAATATTAATACACAGTTTTGTATACATACTGCCAAAAAGTAAATTCCAATAAAATTTGTGCATTCAATAGTACTCTTTGAAGTTGTTGTCTCGGCTTTCTTCTAGCAAACTTAAAGATTCTAACCTTATTAAATTTGACATATGAAATATATTAATTTTAATAAACGTTTTAGTGCGGTAATTCTCAAACAAATAAGCTCTTTTTTCCGATATATTTTTTTTGGCTCGATAAATTTTTATCCTTGATTTATCATTTAAAAAGCAGCGGCATCTATTGTTAAGAAGCATATCAGATATAAAAAGATACCTTGAAAATTCAAAAACTTTTCTATGAAATTTTGACATTATTACACGTTGTTGACTTATAAAGTTGTTTCGCCTTCTTCTTGTCGGATAAAGTTAGTGATGTCTGTGTCTCTCAGATGTGTACTTTGTGAGGTTTTGAAACTATATAAGTCAGAATCCGAAACTGTAGTATATTAGCATGATTTTTTTAAATATGATTGGGCTCTAGGGTACCTTAAATTGACAAACTGAGTTGTAATATTCAGAAACAATCTTCACATTCTTTAAAATATAATACGTAAACCTCAATTTCTAACTTTCAACCTTAATCTTTAAGGTGGGACATAACATTCGCTAGAGAGAAAACAGACTTTTTTTTTAAAATTCATAACTCAGTCAAAAACAAACATTTTTCCAAAATTTTATTATTGTAGAGAATTGCACAAATTACAAGAAAAACAAAATTCAAAAAAATATATATTTCAATCCAACATTCGCCACTTTATATAGCTCCAAACTGGCGGCAGAGAAAAAAACGGGGCCTCGTGGTTGCAGCGATCGGAGTCGCAAAAATTGTCCGATCTGGAAAAAAAAATTACTATTTAAATCTTAATAAAATTGGTTATCGGTTATTTTTGTCAATTTTCGGTGATATTCCAAATTTGAAAGTGTGTTTTTTTCGAAAAAAATATTGACTTTAAAAATTCAAAAAAAATCGAAAAATAATTTTAAAAAAGCACGATGTCATGCGAATCAAGTTTAAAAAAATACAAAAAAAAAAAATTCGTCAAAAAATTAACCCGCTAGTGCCGCAACCAGTACGAAGAACATGGTTTCGAGATAAAGGCGTTCAAAGTTTGTGAACAAAGAAAAAAAAGGTTGAAAAAGAAAAATGCGCTCTCACTAATCCGGCTGTAACTTTTGAACCCATAGGAATTTTTCCATGAAATTTTTTTCTTATAATCTTAAGAATATTTACTAAAAAATGTCGATTTCAAAAAACGGCCAATGCCATGTCCCCTTTTAAAAGAAATGGTGGCAGATCTGTTCTACCACTGCCTCAAAAACCCGTTAGTTTTAATACATTAAGTCGAATCGAAATTTAGATTTCCCCAGACACCAACTCGAAAGTAAGAGGGACGGACTCTCTAAAACTATTTCTGCATCATATTTTTGGATCAAAGAAATCCACATGAAGTGATTTTGGTTCTCTTGAACCCCTTTTTAGGCCAAAAAATCAAGTTTTTTTGGGTATTACTTTTTTTTCTCTTATAGTGATAAATATTTTTCTCGCACAAAAATATTCTCATTTATAGAGAAAAATTTATCGAAAATGAAAAATGTCTCCTGAAATTTTGATAAAAAAATTCACTATGAGAAATTATTTTCTTCAATAAAAACAAATATTTTCTCAAAAATAAAAAATCTCTTCCTCTAAAAACGATATATTTTTATATATTTCTCTTTTTCATAGAAGCTTTTTATCATTTTTAGAGAATTTTTAGGTTCGCATTTAAAGAAAGGTATTCTCTGGATCAAAGTCTGTACCCTTTTTTCTCTAAACATGATGCCTTTTTGTCATATTCCGAGAAACTTTTTTCTGAGGGCAGCAAAATTTTTGATACAAACTTGACACATTCTTAAAATCCATTTGTGCTTCTTCTCAGTCTTATCGAAAAGTGCTTTCAAGAGGCATTATTATAGACTTCTCAAAAGGCTATTTGAATAGATTTAAATTTCATTTTACGTTAACAACAGGATATGCTGTAAATAATGATATGCTATTTTTGAATTAAATCAATTACTTAATAGAGATTTAGTAGAAAGGACAAACTAATGTTCATTTCTGTAATGAACCTCCTCTAAAAGTTCACCATAAAATAGACTTGCAAGAAAGCTTCCTAGGCATGGCTTGTACAAGGTAATGTTTAAATTTTTTCTTGGAAGCATTTTGTTTTATGTCTTTTGAAAGACTACCATAAAATATCTACTAGAATTTTATAATTGACGTCCTGAAAGAAATCTTTCATTGAACAATTCTGGAAGCACTTCTTTAGAAGACTAGGGAAAGCATTCCTCCCAATGACATGCATATGTTAAAAGAATGCCTTTTGGATATGAACGTAAAAGGGATGGAATTCACGAATTCCGCCACTTTTCTTTCTTCTGGAAGCACTTTTTCTGCTGGGAGGGTGACCCGAATTATTCTTGTTAATAATTTTTTTTAAGGATATATTTAATTTTCAGTACAACAGTAAGAAATATGCTGTAACACAATGTGCAGAATGTTTATATAAATGATATATCTGATGGAGGGGTTCCCAACCTTCTAAGAGAGGAATGCAATTTTTGAGAAAAAATCCGCTCCTTGATTGATATGAAATTTGGTTGGGAAAAATCTTTTGAGTTGGTCAAATTTGAGTAGTAAAAATTTCATCAACAAATGTAGTTAAATGCATTCATCAATTGACAAACTTTTAAAAAATAGGTAGTTTGAATTCAGAAGATCGACTTTGCATGTTCTTCTTGGTCGAATTTTCACGATTTTCAAATTATTTCTAAAAGTTTATTAAATTTGTTTTTAATTTTGATAACAATTCGTGTGAAACTCTAACCAAAAGTATTTTTAATTAATTTTATTAATATTATCGTTTGAATATGTCGTTATTTAGCGTATATTTCAACCAAATGCTAAGAGAGAGAAAAACTTGTCTCAAATTTCATGTTTTCACTTTTAACGGATTTAATTTATTTCTCTTTGGTATTTAAGTCTTATCAGTTAACTTCAAAAGAATTTATTTAAATTTACAGTTACTTTTATGTTTATTTGTAAATTATTCTTTTAAAAAGAGACCACAAAATTTAATATTTTCTCAAAATATGATGATGAATGATTTTTGTTCTAAAAACATAAAAACTTAAATTTGCATTTTTTATTTTCTTTCAAAGTCTTTAGCGCATTTCAGGAGAATTTATTTCGTCTTGACACTAAATTAACAAACTGTTCGTGCCATCAAAAAATCAAGGCTACCTAAAACTTTTTTGACAAAATTACATTTTTTTGTTGATATTGTTGTTTTTTATTTTCAATATTATTTTCAATATTTCAATATTTTTTTAAAATGTTGCTTTTCTATTTCTTAAAAAACTCATAAAATTCAGAAACAATTTATTTGAAGAAAATAACTTTATGTTTCCAATAATTTTAAAGTTATAACCTCGAACTGATTTTAACCATATCGCTTATTATGCATATAATTATAAATACGCAAACAGAAAATATGTCAAATTTTAACCGCATGCGACACTTTTAATAATTAAATTAAAATTGTATACTTACACAGTCGGGAAACGAACCTCAGTCCTCCGCATGTCAGTCATTCACACTTCCACTGAGATGTTGGTACCGATAATTTAATTGTTACAAAACATATTTAAGTACTTCTCATCTCAAAAATTGTTTGAATCAAACATATCTCAAAATTTGATTAAATTGACACCTGCCGATATATTTTTGAACCGGTTCTAAGATTGCTGCAAAGGTATCTTGTCGGTGTCAATTTATCACTGTCAATGACAATGGTCAATTTCAATGACATGTAAAAGGGACCGGTGGGTTTCATTTGTTGGTGGCAGAATTGAAACTGGTCACTATTCATGTTTAGTCGAGTTAGCTAACGTTCACGTTTAGTACTCGACTGACCTGGGTTCAATTCCTGGCAAAACCACAAAATAATTTTTGTTTTAATTTCAAATATATATTTTTAATAAAAAATTAAATTTACAATTTTTTGCAAAGTATTAAACAAACTTATTTTGAAGGTTATTTTTGATTAAGCAGTTAATGGAAACGGAATTAGAATTTAAGTTATTAAATTAAAATTGTTGATACTGACACAGCCAGGGTACGAACCTAAGTTCACAGCGTGACAGTCTAGCGCACTTCCACTGAGCTATTGGTACCCTACGGAGAAAAGAACCGGTTTAGGATCTAGCACATGATAGGTTCCAAAGTGATAGTGATTGGTCCCAATTCTGCTACCAACACATGAAACTAAAGAGTCCCTTTTATATGGCGTTGTCATTAACAGGGGTAAATCGACACCGGAGATAGATCATAGATACATTGGGACCTTATCAGTAGCCGGTCTATTAAAAGAACACGGGACACTTATGCGCAACTTTAATGAAATTTAAAAAATATCTGGAAATTCATGTTTAGTCTGCGTTCACGTTTAGTACTTGACTGTCCTGGGTTCAATCCCCGGAAAAACCACAGAAAATTTTTTTTTATTAAAATGTATATATAAGAGTGTATTGAAAATCTGACCCCCCCAGTTTTGGTACTAAAATTTAATAGTACATGAAAATCCTTTCAATTGGTGTACTTTTTTTTTAATTGAACCAATTTAGGCCTCCCCCGAATTGCATTTTTTTATCAACTTTTGTACTGAAGACCCACTAATGGATGCTTAAAAAGAAAATCAAGCTTATCAATCAATTCTTTTCATATTAAAACACAGTACTGCAAATATTCATCCCTGCTGACAAATGCTCTGACGAGATAAAACAGTTTTTTTCAAAGTGAATCTACTTGTTATTTAATATTTGATATGATTTTTCTATATCTTTTTATTAGTAAACACTGCAGAACTCAATGTTTAAGCATAAGCCAGGATCATTTATTGAAGTGGTTACTATTTTTAATTTGTCAATATAATATTGAAAAATATAATAGACTAGTGTAAAAGCCCGTCCTACGACGGGAAGGAACCATTTAGAGTACAAAATGCGAGAAAAAAAATTTATTGAATTTATATACAAAGTTTTTATTTAAAAACATGTTTATTAAATTATTTTGATAAAACTTTTTTATATACAACATTTCTAGTAAAAAAATTTTTAACCAATTAACCTTGTTCCTTGCCATCTATAATGCTTATTTTTACATCATCAGCCCGCTAAAACTTCCCATGACTAAATACCAGTTCTTTTAGAAAAACTCTTACTTTTTACAATATTTACCCTTGCAATTTATTTATGGTAATTGAAAATGTCAGTTTAACTGGAAATTGTCGCCTCCGGAGAGTGAAAGGCAAATCTGTGTTTGTTGGGACCAAATCAATTGTAGGTATGAAAACTATTTAATGTTCACCAGTATGCCTGTCAATACCTGTGCGATGATTAATTAAGTTTTTAGGTTTTTCAAAACTAACCACCTTCCATTACAGATATCTCTTTTGGTACTGAAATTTCGAAGAAGTATTATAATACTTCCAATTTTCAGGTTTAACTTATGCAGTGGCATTCCTGAAGGATAAAATTCATTCAAAAACTCGACAGGGTAATTTTGTTTATCGTTATCATCACTGTCTTCAATTTAATCTGTGCTCAGATTTCTCACTGTGTCACTAACTAAAATATTTAGAACTTGCTCGTTGACTTCGTTCACATCGGAATTTTTTGGGCACAGAATATAGCAATTTTGGAATAACGGTTGATGTTATTCGGACTCAAAGTAACGCCAAAAATCTATTTAACACTTTAAATGGATTTGTCCATTATATTGGACACCTCGGAAAAATTTTTTTTTTTATTTTCCAACGTCTTTTATAAAATCAAATAGGTTGGTACTATGAAATGAAGTTGTGCCAACATGACAAAAATAATTTTAGTGAGATATATAACGTTTAACTTAGTTAGATTTTCGATTTTATGCCCAACAGAAGCGTTCAATTTTTTTTGCAAAAAAGAAGTGATTATTGTGATTGGTGTGCAAAGTATGGTGACCGTGGCGTGCAGGTTAAGTGTGTGGCTTAGCACGCTCGGAGCCCGAGTTCGATCCCCAGTCGCGGCGAAAAGTTTTTTCAATAAAACATTTTTCTGATCGGCCACCACCTCTCTGCAGACAATGGCAAACCTCAGAGAGTAAATAATGCCGTGTAAAGCTTCTTGAGAACATGAACTTTAGCCGTTCGGAGTCGGCATAAAACATGTAGGTCCAGTTCTCGGTCAATTGTGTGTAAACATTTAATTACACACACAACACAATTGATCATAAGAAGCTCGGCCAAAGTCCTTTGAAGGGCTGAAATGGCCAATTTGTTTGTTTTTTTTTTGTTTGTGCAAAGTATAATTTTTTTTTATAATAACAATTGTATAAATAACGCATTTGCATTTGTCTTCGGTTGTTTTAGTTGTACTAAAATATTTTAATACAACGTTATCATGGTTTTGTCCATTAAATTAGACAGCCTGCCAAAAGCAAAGCAGCTCATGTAAAAATCAGAGGAATGTTTTATAATCTTTTTATTGCTTAAATTATGGGAATATAAGCTCAAAAAAATTATCCACGATTATTCAAGGCAAGCCATTGAAAGGGTTAATAAGCGAACCTTTACAAACAAAATGATCGGGAATTTCTATGATATCTTCATCTTCATTTCCTAACTTGAGTAGCCAATCGCTAAAACTTGGATCAGAAGACCGAACATTGTAATTTAATTCTAGCAATTCCAATTGACACCAACGTCACTGAATGTTATAATTGCTGTTCAGTTTATGCAGACCGAATTGGTTCTGGTTCTGTTAATTAAGAAGCACTGTAATAGCAAGACATAATGTTTGATTTATAGTAGTTGAGGAAAATGATGATAGTCTTCAAGTACAAAGATTTCCAATACATAATTTAAGAACAGGTTCTGGTCCGGGCTGAACAGGTTTTAAAAAGTACAGTTCGTACAAAGATTTCAAATAGATAATTTTACAACAGGTGCTGGTCCAGGCCTAACAGTTTTAAAAAGTATAATTCGTACAAAGATTTCAAATAGATAATTTTACAACAGGTTCTGGTCCAGGCTGAAAAGGTTTAACGATATAGAGCAAAAGGTTTAGTAAGTACAAACATTTCAAATGGATAATTTTACAACAGGTTCTGGTTCAGGCTGAACCGGTTTTAAAAAGAATAGTACGTACAAAGATTTCAAATGGATAATTTTACAACAGGTTCTGGTTCAGGCTGAACAGGTTTAAAAAAGATTAGTACGTACAAAGATTTCAAATGGATAATTTTATAACAGGTTCTGGTCCAGGCTGAACAGGTTTTACGATATAGAGCAAAAGGTTTAGTAAGTACAAACATTTCAAATGGATCATTTTACAATAGGTTCTGGTTCAGGCTGAACATGTTTTACGATAAAGAGCACGGAGCAGGACGCTTGTCTTTTATATATTAAGATAAAGGCATTGATAAAAAAAACGCAGTAACGCTTCAGTTTGAATTTGAATACGTATATCGTGATGGGACTGTGTTGGACAAAATTTGCCATTCATATTAAATACCAGGGCTGGTTCATATAAAGTAATCAATCTTCTTCGGGTGTATTAGACCATTTTAGCTCGTTTCAATGACTCTATTGGACAAAATTTGTCACTCATGTTAAATACCAGTTCGTATTAAGTATTCAATCTTCTTCGTGATATTATGATCTTTCTCACTCGCCTAATTTTGCTCATTTCAGTCAGACATAAACTCAATATTTGAAAAGACAACTCCAAAATCTATTTCGGCGTTTTCTTGCATCAGGCATAAAGAAATTTCTGCACCCAACTTATCAAATATGCTGCCTCTTATTCTTTGTAACGCTTCAATTGCTCACAAGTTTCTCTATGAAACCGCTGTAGTTAGTTAACACTGCAAATGCAGCAGCATTCAATCATTTTCGAAATGCAATTCAATTTAAAGCTTTTATACAGCCCACTTCAATACTACCCCCACTAACTGCCTGCTTTATGCGCCATGATATATAGCATACTCGAAACAGCTTTTCAATTAAAAACATAAAATGCAACACTAATCAATCAATGAACTGTGACAGCAGGCGAGACAAAGTGTCAGAAATAAAATTCTGCAACAGCAGCAGAGCTCAATCATAATGCAGCGCATTAGTGCCACACCCACCAACCAAGAAAGGGCAACAAAAATTGATGCCGCTTCTGTGCGCTGCAGCATTTGAAGCATATTTGATGGCTATAGTATTTGGCTTTGTTGAGGGCGTTGGGCGTGTCATTGCTGCTGACTGGAATGCAGCAAAAAATTGCAATCATTTAATTTTGCCAAAGATGAAAAGGCGTAAAAATAACTCAATTATCTGTGTACGCGACAGTGTCTGCGTCATCAAGAACAACAACAACAACAACAACAACAACAACAACAACAACAACAACAACAACAACAACATCAAAAGTTTGCTGCACAACAATGCTGCTTTTTTGTTGCCATCATTGTCATAGCCTGTCATCATTGGCAACATTTATGCTGCTCTTAATTTTGCGCCCACCACGTTAAGCGTAACCATGTTGCTGGTCCTGCTTTTGCCTTCAGTGTTTTTTTTTTTTTTTTTAAATCAGCTTTTGCGTTCCATACTTGCCATACTTGATGCTGCTGCTGCTGCTGCTCTATGGCACAGGATTGATGTAATTGCTCATTGAACAGGAAATTATTATGTGCAGCAAGTGTTGCCACCCGTCTGACTTACTCGTTGTTTGCAGGCAAACGTTAATCTTTGGCAATCGAATGGCTGTGGCTGCTTGGAACAGCCAGCAAAGCTGATTTCGTAAAACATGCAGTGTGCATGACAAGTGATGTTGGCGGTTTTGTGTGAACACACACATACACCATCCCTTCCCTCCCATTCGCGTGCCTTTAACAGAGCAGTATAACGTAATGGAAAGTGTTTAAAATTGCTTAAAAAAAAAAAATAAAAAAATCTATTTTATCTTTTAAGCTTTTTATTTTAATCCATAACGCAATCATGAACTTGAATAACGCTGTAAAATAAAACAAATATAGCTTTAATAGCAGCTTAAATTTTGCTCATAAATCAACATTAGGCGTGACAGCAATTTTGACATTTTTGTGACATTAGACTGTGTCACGTTTATTATGTCTTTTTATTGTAATTTGTAAGAATTATTTTTATTACTTTTATTTATCTGCTCTTTTAAAAAAATAAAAATGCACAGCATTTATTGTGGACCAGAAGGCAGAAACAGGCGTGGCACATTTTTAAAATGCTAACTATTTTGGCGTTGTAGTATGACGGATTATGACTTTAAAGGGAATGAGTAGACTTTCAGTATCAACTTCAAATATTATTGATATAAAACGCCAAGTTTGACATTAATATGAAATTTTTAATTTTGGCTCTTTGACATTCTAAACAACTTTGAACCCAATTATTAATATCAGTTCTCAGCTAATATCAGTTTTTTATAATTAATTTTCTGGTTGGACGTGTTCCAGGATGTGCCAGTCCGTGCAGTTTAGTAGATAAGCTTTGACAGTTCTGGACCACAAAAACCACTTTTTGTATGAAAATCTCCAAATAAAACTTTGACCTAAAAAGTCAACAAAATGTGTCATTTTTTATGAAATTCGACAGAATGTCTCATTCTGACGATTCATTATCTCACTAGATGGCGCTGCTAGTACCTGTTCCTGGTCCTGATCTTGATTTTATATGGAGATTTTCATACAAAAAGTGGTTTTTGTGTTCCAGAACTGTCATAGCTTATCTACTCAGTTTGTTAAAAATTATAGTTCTCATCGACATTGGAACATATGGCCGTGATTGAGAATTTGAAACATTACACGAAATTCTGACATTTAAGATTGGAATATGAATAAGTTGAGGATTAACTTTAGAATTTGGGACAGAAATAAGTTTTTGAATTTCGGAATCTTTATTATTCGGAATTGTTGTTCGTTAATTTCATTGTTTTGAAATTAATATTTCTTTCCAAAATTTCTTAAATTTCGGGTAACGTGATAGTGTTTCAGCTACAATATTATTTTTGCCTGTTATATAGCGAATATCATTGGCAAATTGGGCTATATACTCTAAATGTCTTGTGTGTCGAGGAGATCTTTTGGTATTTGTGTATAAGTTTGAGTATAAGTATAAGAGCATAAGATAAAGGTTTGTAAGAAGAAGATACTATGAATTTTTGACCTTCTAAAAAATGTTTAAAATGCTATTAAACGCAGAATAGATAGCTAAATGTTCTTTGTCAAATGTTGAATATTTTATTTTACTGGAAGTTAATTTTTTTAATGGTAAGATAGCTCCAATTGCCATATGTAATGCATCTACTGCAATTGAAAGTAAAGCATTTTCGTCAAAATGTGTTATAGAGTCTTCTCTGAAATTTTTTTTTTTTTTTGGATTACGTCAAAAGAAAGTTCTGCTTCCTTCGACCAATTGAGTTCCTTTGGTTTTGTCTTTGAAGCGTTTGTTATAATTTCATATAGAGGACTTCAAAATTTTGCGATCATTGGTATGAACCTATGGAAATAAATTACCATTCTAAAGAATTTTTGTAATGTAGTTATTGTTATTGGTTTTTTATAGTTAGAAATGACTTCAATTCGTTCTTTTGAAGGTTGAATGCCATCTTCTGAAATTTCATTACTTAAAAATCAAGGAATGAAACACCAAATTGACACTTAGTTTAATATTAAATCCATAATTGTCAAGACGTGTGAAAATAGTTTTAAGATGTTCGTAATGTTTGGCCTCGTTTTCACACGCTATGAGAATATCATCGACAATACAAAAAAAAAAAATCCAAATCGAAGAAAACTTCGTTTAAAAAACTGTGAAAGGCTTACACGCTGTTACGAAGACCAAAAGGCATTCGCACAAGCTCGAACATACCAAATTTTGTCGTTATTGCTGTTTTGTGAATATCTTCTTCTGCTTCTGGGACTTGGTGGTACGCTCGAACTAGATCTATTTTTGAAAATATTTTCTTGATACGCAGCTCGGCACTTACTTAAATCGTGAATGTTTGGAATGTTTGGCCTACTATAGTCACCACAAGGTCTCCAGACATTTGATTCCTTTTTGGCTGTAATATGTAACGGTGATGCTAGGTTAGAATTTGATGGCATATTCCAACTTTAACAAGATATTCGAATTCTGTTTTAGCGACTTTGAATTTAATTATAATCAGGTTCAGAGACTAGTAATGGAAACTTGTTTAGAAGATTTGCAAATTTATGCGATTAATTTTAAATTTTAGAGTATAAACGTTAATCGTAGTCGGTAAAGCTTTGACAGTTAAATTTGTGAATCAATAATTTTTCTTTTTTTAACATCCAATTTTTTCGAGAATTTTTATTCCGATAATGGGATGAGGAATATCTGTATAAAAATAGGGGAATTTAAATTGTTTTTAAACCAATATCATATTTAAGGAGTTTTGTGCCAAAAAATTTAATATTCGAACAATTAACTGCTAAAAGAAAAGAAACAGATTCAGGTTTAAATATTTTGAATTAGGATGCAAGAATAATTGAAACAGTTGCTCCTGTATCTATAAGAAATTGCATTTATTTTGATTGTCGTAAAAAAAACACGACTTGTTGTTTGAATTGATATCCCATGAACAGCCGTTGTAATAATAGGATAATTTAGTTTAAATTTGAGGATTATTTAAATTTTTGAAGTTGTATTTATTATCGATTTTATGAAATTAACAAGGTTTCAAACATTTAGTGTCGTTTATCATATAACATTTATTTCCGAATTTCGAATGTTATTTATTAATGGCAGTAAGATTTGATCAAACTGAATGAATTTGCATCTATTGAGGCAATTTCTTCAATCAAATTTTATTAAGTAAATCACAATTTACAACTGACACTGAACTTTTATAACGAAATAAATCGTGGTAGATAGAATTAGAATAACCAAAAAAACAATGATGTTAATATTAAAATCTCTCTCTTAAATGAGTCATTTTTTCAATTTTTTTTTTTTTCTCTGGGATACTGCTTACAAGAACAGCGCTAATACAATCAAAACGCTGTAATAGCATCTTTTGAAGAATTTTCGCATCAAAACAATATGAATTTTTTTCAAAATTAAATTTTTAATTGACGAACAAGTTTCCAGCGCATCATAGATGTAAACGGTGAGTTTTTTCAGGAACAAACATATTTAATTTGAAAATAACCGAGTTTTTCTGAACGGTTTACAATTCGACACTTGGTATGAAAATACCTGTTATTAAAGTTAACTTTGAGTGTTGCATGACTGAACTGCGGCTGGGCATGAACTGAATGACTGCTCTGTATATTAAAGTTTTCTGCTGGAACTCTTAAATAGTTCCTTTATTATTTTCACTACTGACAGTTCAAAAAGAAAACTTAGTATTTGAGGTATAAACTTTAAATTCCTGAATCCTTGTCTCAGGAAAAATTTTTTCTACTCACGCTGAATGTACCCATTGTGATATATACGACCTTTAGTAATCAAATTTTTTCGTAAATGTCAGTAACATGTTTTATAATTTGACAACCCTCTAGCTGAATGGTCGTTAGAAATATGTGTGTTTCGCATACCTTGTCATATGACTTTTAATTAAATAAAAACTCATAGCTTACCAGAGTTGATGAAATTCAAATCGAAACATGAAAACAGCAATTTATATGCAAATTTTGATGAATGCGTGATTCTTGGCAAAGATCAAGGCATTGAGATGAAGTGGCAAGGCACGAAATAGATAGATGCCTTGGAAATTTTTGTTAAAACTGACTTCATAATTCTTGACAGCTTTCAATATTCATAAATAATAAGGGTGGGTGGCAAATGGAGCGTTATTAAAATAAGACAAATTTAGTGAAAACAAACACAGTATACTGGAAAAAAAAATTAATTTTTTTTGTCATAAATAATAACCAACATATCAATAGTCTAAATCAGCCTCCATTCCGGTGGTCCAAAACAATAAAAGGTGAAATAAATATAGAAAAATAAAATATATAAAAAAAAATGCATAGTTACAGACTTATTATATACAGTGGCTCACAGCTTTTTTGATACACTACCTTTTCTATAATTGAAGCGCTTTTATTTTAATAATTGAAGAGAATTAAGAAAGGATTTGAATGCCAGTTTATAGGATAATGTATG
Source organism: Tetanocera ferruginea (assembly GCA_958299015.1). Lineage (NCBI taxonomy): Eukaryota > Metazoa > Arthropoda > Insecta > Diptera > Sciomyzidae > Tetanocera > Tetanocera ferruginea. Next base: position 122,511,221 of record OY282643.1, on the reverse strand, counting down.
TAGTTTAACCAAGTAACTTTTTTGTTCCTCCAAATGGTAACTTAACAACAGAAAAACTAAAACAAAAAAAAAAAGCAAAATTTTAAGTCACAGCTTATATGATACAGTTCAATTTAAACTAAAAAATCGTGTACCCTTTAGGTTTTATTTTACTTTTAGTATTTTATGTTGTGCCTTTTTGCCTTATCAGGGGCTTGCATCCGGTTTGGCATGAATCCACCAGCTTTCGTATAATGTCTGGTGTAATTTTCTGCCATTCCTCCAGTAGCGCCTTCTTCAATTCTTCTCTGTTCGAGATTTTGTTTTTACGAATATTATTTTCCAATAAGGCCCACAGGTTTTCAATGATGTCCATGTCAGGTGGTGTCATCAAGTGAGGACAGTTCCATATGAGCCAGGACTGCACGATTCCCAACTTATGCTACGTTGTCTTGATAAAACCGGAATTTTTCGATTATACTTAGTGGCTCAGCACTTTGCAGCAAATTGTGCTTCAGTATGTCAAGGTACATATTTTTGTCCATTATTCCTTCAATAAATTCTAAATTTCCTACACCGGCTGTAGACAAACAGGCCCAAACAATAATGCTACTGCCGCCATGCTTTACAGTAGTTTTGAGGTTCTGTTTGTTTAGCTCTGTGTTTGGTTTCCGCCAGACGTAGGACATGCCGTCGGAGCCAAACAGGTTGAACTTGGATTCATCAGAAAGAAATTACGGTGTTCCAGAAGTCAGAGGTCTTGCAAACATGCTCCTTAGCAAAAACAAGTCGACTTTGCTGATTTATCTTGCTTATGAAAGGCTTTTTCAAGCTACTTGACCATGAAAGTCACAGTCGCGAAGCATACGGCGGAGGGTTTCTGCAGTGCACGACTTACCCAATTCGTGCTGTATCTCGGTAACCAATTTTGGGGCCGACAACTTCGGATTTGCCTTATTTTTCCGGACAATATATCGCTCGTCAGACACGTTAAACATTTTGTTTGGTGCACTTCTACCGTTATCTTTCACCCGATTCTCGCGCAAGAAGCGTTGAATGATATGCTGTACTGTAGACGCACTTCAATTAACATTTTGAGCAATTTTCCGAACTGATTGCCCAAATTTATATTGGTTTAAACCCAACTAAAGCTGCTCAATTATGGTGCGACGACCCATCATTTTAAAGTCTTAAATCAACACTTAGACTTGCGAGATCAAACTAAAATTTTGCTGTGACTGACACCAAAAATAACGGTAAATGTAGAGAAAAATAAAACATCGATCAACAGCTCGGCACTATAGGGTATAAGCGTACAGAAGAGACTGTATCAAATAAGCTGAGAGATAAATATTTGCTCTGTAACTGGTTTTCCTTTCTAGCGGGGCGAGGAGTTTTATTTTTGTGAATTCCGTTTTGTGCATCATTTTCGTTAAATACACGCCTATTAAGCTACATTCAAATTTTGTCTATACATTTCTTAGTTTTGAAGTTACACCGATTTTTATTTTAAATCAGGCACTGTATCAAATAAGCTGTGAGCCACTGTATTCCAAATATTCCAAAATATGTATCTTGTGACCAGTTATCTAGTGACCTGATAACACCAAAAGTCTAAAATCTGAAAAAAATTCTTGACACAGGAACTATGAAGAAATAAATCTTAGACCAGGGGCCGAATTACGGCATCCGTGATCGAATAAAAGCTTTCGCAATTATTGATTTTTCTGTCATATAATTTGATTTCAAATGAAAACTATGCTGTGATACAACAATAAATTTTGCTAACAAGCTAAGCACTTGTTAAGTTGATTTGAAGATTTGAGTAACACAGGTTTGATCCTCACACAGGTTTGATCCCAGACCGTGCTTTAATTATACCCTAAACCTGAAAGGTCAGAGTATATTAACTTCGTGCAAACGTTTGTAACGCATAGAACGAAGCGAGTCCGGTATAGAAAAGTATATATATTCTTGATCAGCGTCACCACGTGAGTCGAGCTATCCATGTCCGTCCGTCCGACCGTCTGTCTGTCCGTCTGTGTGTTGTCCGTATACACAGGATAAGAAGAAGGAGTTGAGATAATTGGATGAAAGTTGGTACACATGGTCACATGGACCCAAAGATCTGCACTATTGAATATTTTTGGAATCCGCCCACGGACACGCCTACCTCCCATACAACACAAAAATTGAAAACTGCATAAATAAGCTCATAGTTAATCTACAACAATAAAATTTGGTGTGTATGTGTTTTGTATCAAAACCAAGATTTCTCCAAAAAATGGGTGTCATCCGCCTACGGACACGCCCACCTCCAATACAAACCAAAAATTGAAAACGCAATTAATTAGCTTCTGTTTAGCCTACAGAGACAAAATTTGGGAAGTATGTTTTTATGACAAAATAAAAATGGTTTTGAAAAATGGACATCATCCGCCCACGGACACGCCTACCTCCCATGCAACCCAAAAATTTAAAACTGCATAAATAAGCTCATAATTAGCCTACAACAATAAAATTTGGTGTGTATGTGTTTTGTATCAAAACCAAGATTTCTTCAAAAAATGGGTGTCATCCGCCTACGGACACGCCCACCTCCAATACAAACCAAAAATTGAAAACGCAATTAATTAGCCTCTGTTTAGCCTACAGAGACAAAATTTGGGAAGTATGTTTTTTATGACAAAATAAAAATGGTTTTGAAAAATGGAGATCCTCCGCCCACGGACACACCTACCTGCCATACAACCCAAAAATTTAAAACTGCATAAATAATCTCATAATTAGCCTACAACAATAAAATTTGATATGTATGTGTTTTATATAAACACAAAGATGTCTTCGAAAAATGGAGATCCTCCGCCTACGGACACGCCCACCTCCCATACAACCAAAAAATTGAAAACCCAATAAATAAGCCTCTGTTTAACCTACAGAGCTAAAATTTGGCACATATGTTTTTTGTAACAAAACAGTGATGGTTTTGAAAAATGAACATCATTCGCCCACGGACACGCCTACCTCCCATACAACCCAAAAAGTTTTAAACTCAATAAATAAGGTTATGTTTGTCATAGAGAAATTAAATTTGGTATGCATGTATTTTATACCAAAACTAAGGTGTGTTTAAAAATTGGAAGTAATCCGTCCATGAACACGCCCACCTCCCATAGGGAAAGCACAATAAAGGCATTAACTGTGAGCAGTAGCGTAGCAAGGGGGGGGGGGGGGCGGGGGGCGGTCCGCCCCGGGTACACGCTAAAATGGGGTGCAAAATTTTATAAAAGAACTTTTCACCACACAATTTTTGATTTTTTTTAATAATAAGAATACTTTAATGACTGCGGTTTTATGTTTTGATTATAAAGAGGGCACAAAAGTAAATGCAAATATTTTTTTTCTTCGTTTTTATTAAAACTTCAGCTTAATAAGAAATTTGTTTCAATATAAACAAACGCTCATACTAAAACCTAAGTCAATTCGGAATTTAATTTGTCATTGGTTAGGGGTGCAATTGCCAAACATATGCAATTCAAATTTTAATGACAGTAAGATAGAGTACACAAAGAAAAATGTTATATTATAATGTTACATTCTTTTTATATTCCATAAAATAGTTTTTTTGCTTCTTCAGGTTAAGAAGTGTTCAAATTTACTCGTATAGTATACATTTCTATTACCAATATTTTACGCAAATCTGCATGATTTTCATATGAATGGAGGCATCAGTTATTTTGTAAGCAATACATTTCTCCTGAACTTTACAGAAAAACGTGCCCATGACATAAATGTCAAGAATAATAAATATGCTTTATGATTTTGTGATTGCTAAGTTCTAAGATAATACATCATAAAACTAACCTTATTTACAGCTCTTAATCGGCTAGAATATTATTTTTAATAGTAATATGTTTTTGGGTATCCTGTTACATGAAACAATTTAAAAATCAATACTCAACTAATTACATGCTTAAAAAATTTCTAAAAAAAATTAAATTATGATTTAAATGCATTAAATTTTTTATTTAAATTAAATACATGGCGTTTTATAACAATTTTAAGGCGTTCTGACGTTTTTTTTTATTTTATGTAGAAGATGTCTATTAAAAGCTCTAAGATGGTTTTCTGACTCCTTAACTTTACTAAAGTAATCATTATTATGATTAAATCAACCAACAAAAACTGTCAAAAATAGAGTTTTTATTAGAAGATGCACAGTTCCTTAAAAATTATTCTAATTATTTAAATTAAATTTTGTTCTCAGTCCCCGAATGTGAAGCATCGACAGATTTCTTGTAATTGTCAGCTCTTTTTTGGCCATTCATGACTCTTGACCTTGTCCAGCCAGGGCTAGTTTGCTTTGGGAATTATGTACATAATGAGTATGAAACAAATTTCTGATAATAATTTGGTATCACTGTAATGTTGAGATACTGTGATATTAATAGTCAAGTATAGGGCAGTCAAATCTTACAGACCTCAGATTTTTCTATCAAAGTCGAAGCTGAGATGAATATAGAATACTATAAAGAAGTTGATAAAATTCAGGAAAAAAGATTATAAATGAATTTGAATGCTTTATTTTAATTTTCACTTAAGTTTTATATAGAAGACATGGATTGATTTCGAAAAAATATTCAACTTTATAGTTATTCAGGGTTAATGAGGGAAAATTTGCCAACGGTTTGCTTCCAGGTCCTGTTTTTTCTTCAATTATGCACAATTTTCGTAAAATTTTCACAATTTTCTATAAAAAACTAGCTTAAGTTTTTATAACTTCATAAAGTCCAATTATTTAAAACTTCACACAGTTCTCCAATTATTTAAAACTGATATTGTGTGGTTTACTGACAGTAAATTGTCCTCGCATAACTTATAAGCCCTTATAAGCTTTTTTCCAAATCTTTTCTAAAATATGTAATTTTTGTAGAGGTTGATTCAAAAACATGAAGTCGGATTCATCGACAATTATTGTAAAATTAAAATGGAAATAGTGAAAAATTTTAATCAAAATATATCTTTGGGGATTTACTCACTTTTGCAAATGAAAATTTTACGTAAACAAAATATTTTTCAAAAATTCCTTGATTGCGGAAAATCCTGCTTTAAAAAAATTAAGATATACTTCATAATTGAAATTAAATGAAATTTTTTAAGTTTTGTGTTACTTACCCAATAACATATCTTTCAAATGATCAAATATATTAATATCGATGATATTATTTTTAAATTTTGTCTATTGTAACCGAATTTTAAAAACTATATAAATAATTAAAATATTTATAAATTTATTTGTACTTTAACAAACTAATTAAAACTGTAAACTATTATTTAAAAAATTATATTAATTTCGTGGTATTTTTTAAACATTTCTCTTTTGAGGTTTACTATAACCTTCTTAAGGGGTGCACAATTTAGTTTCCGCCCCGGGTGTCACCAACCCTAGCTACGCCACTGACTGTGAGTTACAGGAATAAAACTTGGTATGTGTAAATTTTTCTTCAACATTTAAATGTATATAAAATAAAGACTTCATCCGCCCTTGGAGACGTCCATTTACAATAAAAATTTTTTTGTTTTTGAAAAGCGGGTTTATGGTATTTCATAGTCGGCCTAGACCGACTTAAGACTTTCTTTACTTGTTTTATTTTTGACCTGTTAAAATTTCATTACAATAATATGCAAAGAAAAAAATTACAAATCGTCAAAATTTATTTTTTATCACCATCGTGAATTGAACCTCGGACCATGCCATGAAAGTCGCACGCTTTAACGTTGCGCTAGACTAATATATTGCCTATTTGTGTGTGAATAAAACTGCTTTGTTCTGCTTGTATGCCTTGCAGAAAATTCTTTAACGCATCTGTCCTTTATTCGTGTATGAAAATCATAAAAAATCATGCATTTATGAAAGCAATCATAGAATGAACTAAAGACAGACCCGATCAAGAATTTTTGAGAAGGATTACAAGGCAAGGTTAAAACATTTAAAAAATTCTTCAGCATACAATTATTTTTTTAAATACTTAGTTTAGTCTTGTTTTTTAATTAATGTTTTTATTTTTGTATTTTTTGGGCATATAAAAAAATTATATATAAAAAAAAAAGAAATATGCTTTAAATACAGTTCATATGTAAAGTACTAAAGTTAGCGCCAAAGCTTGATTTAAGTTAAATTAGGTGCTAAAATCATCGTCGCCACAAGGTGGTTTTGGATTATAGGCTGCTGCCAGTTTGTAGGGTACGTAGCTGTATTTAATTGCTGGTGGTGGTGGTAGCAGCTCTGGCGGCGCTGGTTCATGGCAAGGTGGCTCAGGTGCATATGGCAAATAGCTGTATTTTACAGGTGGTGGAGCTGGTGGCTCGTATTCATAAGCAGGCGGCTCTGGCAGATAAGCTGGTGCTGCCGGAGCGTAACTGTACTGTACAGGTGGTGGCGCTGGTGGCTCATATTCATAAGCAGGTGCTTCTGGCAGATATGCTGGTGCTGGAGCATAACTGTACTGTACAGGTGGCGGTGGTGCTGGCGGCTCGTATTCATAAGCAGCTGGTGCTGGAACATAGCTGTAATGTACAGCTGGCGGCGGCGGCGGTGGTGGTGCTACATCATAGACGGGCACATACTTCATTTCCGGCACATATTTCAGTTCTTTCACCGGCGGCGCAATATAACAATCGCCCTCCTTTGTTATCTTGTCCAACTTTTCTTCCTTCTTCTCTTCAAACAAATCTAATAAATCTTCCTTCAACTCATCCTTTTTCTCCAGCTTCTCGACAAACTTCTCTGTCTTCTCTGCCAGCTTCTCTTCTAAATTAGTGAGACCCTTCAGTAATTTTGGCTTGAAGAGTTCTAGTTTTTCCTTAGCTTTTAATAGTATATTGGATAAATCGAAAAGTGGCTTCTTTTCCTCCTTTACTGGTTCTTCCGCAGGAATGGCTTCCTCTGGTATAGCTTCTGCTGAATCTTCCAACTTGAATAGCTTACCTAATTTGGGCAAAAGTTTGGCAGCACTTTTAAAAAACAGCGCATCTGTTTGTTGTAGAGCTGAAAAGAGTAAAAAATTAACTTAATATTTGTTTGTTGTTTTTATTTTCGAAACTTACCCAATAGCATTAACAATAGGTAAGCAAGCTTTGGCGGTTTCATTGCAAGCGTTAAGCATATGTCGAACTTATAACTAATATATATTTATATAATTAACGTCAAACAGATATTTATACATTTCTACTGTAAATAGAACAAACAATTTAACACGTTCCATACAAAAGATATTTTTGCTCTATCATCTCAGTTCAGTTATCATGGAATGTCAGCGGCATTTTATCAGCTGTTTGTGCTGTACAGTCTGTTGATGTGGAATAAAAATTGTTTTATGTTAAGCTCATGTATTTATCGAAATTTTGTATTCTTCTGTTTAAGATTGATTTTGTGAAAATAATGCGACGTGATTAGAAACATTTCTTTGAACTGCAAAAAAACTGTGTTGTTTTAAGTATCTCAAGCATAAATATAACTTTAATAAAAATTTTAGTCGACAGTTTTTATAGCATTTCATCCCTGCGTGCAGGGATGTCTCTTATGCAATTCTCTTTTGGCCACTTAGTAACTGGCTGACAAAAATAATAGCTATATGAGTAGGAAAAATATTTTCATTCGGAGTGATTTTTCCAAGATTCAGGCCGAGTTGATATTCTGATCGAAAATTCGAAAACTTCATAAAAGGACACACAAAAACAAACTCATCGGAGGCTAAAAATAGGTATTGTGTCTAATAAATCTTAGACATGGAATATTAACTATTGTAAGCTATGATTACAAAAAGCTAAAAATTTGGATCAGGTCAAGAGCATAACTTTCACTGCACTCAGAATAAAACACATACCTTTCTCCGATAAAAAATTTCTCTATTTTCGATAGAAGCAATTTTCTCTACTTCAAATAAAATTTTCTTCAATTAGAATAAATTTTCACATTTTCGAAGATATATTTCTTCACTTGTGGAATATGGAAATATTTCAATGTCTCTAATAATGATAAGTATTTTTCTCGCACCAAAAAAAAAGTCTCATTTATAGATAAAAATTTATTGAAAATGAGAAATTTTTTCTAAATTTTGATAAAAAATTCACTATGAGAAGTATTTTCTTCAATAAAAACAAATCATTTCTCAAAAAAAAAAGTATTTTTCTTTTTATCATTTTTTAAAACGATATATTTTCTATATTTCTCTTTTTCATAGCAGCTTTTTATCATTCTTAGAGAATTTTTAGGTTCACATTTAGAGAAAAGCATTCTCTGGGGCACAGTCCATACCATTTCTCTATAAATATGATGCCTTTTTTATCATATTTCGAGAAACTTTTTTCTGAGTGTGTTTTTAATTAATAAATGTATAGAAATTCTATGGGAAAAGGTCTCCGAGTAAAATGATTAGTAGGGATAAGAATAGGAGTTGAAAGCGATTAATATTTGGAAAACAAGTTAAAATAGCTTTTTTCAAAATATATTCATTGTTTCTAAACACACTAAGTATCAATCATGAATATATTTCAAATTTAGTTTCGATAAACGATAATTTTTTCAAGATCTTGACATATTTTTGTTTGGTTATAGCTGTCAACAATTATAATTTTATAATAGATATCGACTACTTTCCCAATAGGCAATTAAGCCAGCGCTCTTTAAATGAAGGCCTGCATTGACTGCTACTTTTGAAGACCAAACACATCCTTTCTTCGCTGCTCTTATGAGCCCTTCTTGAAGACCTTCTTTTTCTGCACAAAAGGCAGCAAAACAAACTTTTTTCCCTTCAAAGATAAACTTTTTACATACTTCAGGGCAACTTTTTCGTTTAAAGTCAAAATATATATCAGTTTAAAAATATGACATAATAATGGCCCTTCTTACTGCTATATCAAAGTTTATAGATTGAAATTAATTTGACATAAAAAAACATAGGAGAGAAGATAAAATAATAGAATTTATAAAAAAAAGAAAACGGTTTAAAAGAACAAAATATTTTTTTCAATACTTTTTATTGACCCCTTCTTTTAGCCATTCTTAAGAAGTGCTTCCATCAGGCCTCTTTTGAGCTATCGCAGCGGAAGGCCTGCGAAATTTTCCCACTTCATATAAAAAAGAAAGTGTAATTGTATATGAGTGCGGCAGTACTACAAAATCCACAGGAAGGCCTGCTAGTAGCGCTGTCATTGTCTACTGGGTTACTGATTCTTGCAAATGCTGTTGAATTTTTGTTAAATATTTTTGATAAAAATCGATAATGCTGGAAAATGGTATTTTTATTAATTGATAACTTGGTTGATTAAATGAGCATGTCATTCTATATTTTTCAATGGAAACACATAAAACATTCGATAAGCGATAATTTTTTCAAGTTTTTGACATATTTTTAATAAGTTTTAACTCATTTGCGTTTAGTTTTAGCTAACTTAAATGAGAATATAAGAATTTGTAGCGATTATTTAACTGATGTTTACTAACATCGGTTAAATTTTAATCGATTATTTTGCTAATATTTAATATATGACTAACGTGCTGCTGATAAATGATGCTTTATAATTGATATTGAAGAAATTAGTTTTAAATGATGACTAAATTGGTATCAAAATTAGATTTTTAATCGATAGTTTTTAATACTTTTCAAATTAAATGTCGAGAAGTGATAAGTTTATTATGTTTTTAACACATTTTTGCTGAGTTATAGCTGCCAATAACGAAAATTGTATGATAGGTATCGATTACTTTATTGATTCTCGCAGTTGAATTTTAATCGATATTTTTGTTAAAATTCTATAAATATGTTGCTGAAAAATGATGTTACATAATCAATTTTTGAAGAAATTTGTTTTAATTGCTAACTTATTTGGTGAAAAAATTTGAATTTTAATCGATAATTTTTAACACTTCTGTATACTTTTCAAACTTAGTATCGATAAGCGATAAGTTTTTCAAGTTTTTGACACATGTTTAAAAGTGTTCAAGACCACCAGTTGAAGGGTTTTCTTTGTAACGAGGAATAAAATATGGAAAGTCTTAGCCAGTGCGAGACTTTAACACGCTTAATGTCTGCCCAGTTGCACGGTTGCAACCTGCAGAAACCACCGGTTAGATATTTCGTCTGAAGGACGTCAGAGCATTGCTGCGCAATCGTTGTCAGTGTTGATCATCAAAGTGTCGGTCCGGTTGTCCGTCATCAGTAAAAAGGGATTGCCTTTGATTGCACCCGTGCTGCGAAGGTTCCTGCACCCGTGTTGGTGTTTCGTGCCCGTTCATTGCGGCGAAGCTCAGTCATGATTTTCTCAGCTACGACTTGAAACGCTTCCCATTTCTGGTGTGTGTTGCCCCACCAAAGGCTTCCGCTATCTCAAGACATTCTGCAAAAAATGAAAGACAGCTGAATAATAAATGCCTAGCATTTTCAATCTCTTAGGCACAGTTCGTGCAGAACGGGTCGTCTTCGGGTCATGTTTGAAGCGGTGATGGTAATGCTTAGAACAGCCATGCCCGCTAAATATCTGTGTGATGTATAATTTCAGCTCCTCATGTTTGCAGATAATCCATTTTTCTACATCAGGGAAAGAGCGTATGTCCCCTCTTATGATTGCTCCCAGCGACACTGCCAAAACTCGATGCTTCGCCCTTAAGGGGGTCTTCTCATTGAGCAACTTTTTTTTTCGACTTTTTTTTTTTTGCATTTATTTATAGCTTGGGTAGTAGTTGTGAATATGTCCCTAAAAGGATTTTTAGAAATTCGAAATACTTTAGAAGATACTAACTTTTTTGTGAAGCAAGGTCTTAGTCAAAATGAGCTATTTTTTTTCGCTTCAAACTTTAAACGCGTTTATCTCGAAACCACGTTTTTCGAACTGGCGGCCATGATATCTCTAGTTAAACTGAACCGATTTTCATGAAACAAAGTGGAATCGACGCAAAATTGTCACCATTCTCGGGTGAACCTTGACCATAATTTTAAAAAATTTTTTACTATTTTTTTTTTTACACTAAACTACAAAAAAAAGCCCGAAATTGAATTTTTTTTTTGAATGGCCGCCATTTTGTCAAAAAAAATCACAAAACTAAGCTTGAGGTTCACCCGAGAATTACATCTATACTGATTATATCCCCGTTTTTTATTTTCATTTCAGACGCTCCGGAGACCCGGAATCGTGGCCGCCGTGACGACACCTTGTTTTTTCACCACCAACTTTGAAGTCTCATTACTTTTTGAACAGCCCACGTATCGAGGCAAAAAAACATTTTTTATTTACTTTGAAACTATTGTAAAACAATAAATAAAAAAAGGTTTTAAATTATTCTTTGCGTTTTCAAATAAGAATTTTTTTAAAAAAGGGTCCAAAAAACGGGTTTTGAATGAGAAGACCGCCTTAACGGGACGTTACACCTTCAAACAATTTTTTTTTATTTTAATGTTTTAAAATGCGTATAAGTTGATAAGATATCATTTTGAAAAATAAAATATATATTTTTTTGTAAAAAAACTTCGCAAAAAAAATTTTTTTTTTATTATTTTACTCAGATATATTGCTACAGGATTTTTTTTTTAAATTATTTAAAAATCTTGGCGGGCGTGATAAAACAAAAACTACTCGACCGATCGACAGACAAATCTGTTCTAAAGTTTTTCAGTTTTTGGCCAATATTGTCCAAAAAAACTTTTTAATTTTCGAAAAAACGCCGCCATTTTGTTATTTTTCAACCAAACTTGTTTCTTCTAGTTCATTCCATGGCGGTTTTGATGCAGATAAAAACCCCGTTTTTTTTTTTTTTTTCCTGTGTTCCAGTGAGTTGTAAGACGGAATATCCATAAGGTTCATTAAAATTATCTTACCTCACATATTAGGCGCATTGACCCACATTATAAATCACTGTTTCACTAGTTCTTGTTTCCCTGATGTTTGGAAAGTAGCTAAAACCGTTCCCATTTTTAAAAAATCCAACGCTCTTGAACCATCTGATTATCGTCCTGTGAGCCTACTTTCACCTCTATCAAAAGTGATTGAGTCTCTTATGGCAGCGCAAATCTCGGAACACATAAAAAAATATGACCTTTTGTCACCACTTCAGTCTGGTTTTAGACCAGGCCACAGCTGCGCTGCAGCTATGTTAAAAATTCTAGCTGACATCAGAATGACATATGATTTGGGTCAAATTAACCTCCTTTGCCTGCTAGACTTTTCTAAGGCATTCGACTCTGTTGACCATTCTATTTTGTACCGAAAACTTGAAGATAATTTAAAGTTTTCAAGCATTGCCGTCCATCTGTTATATAGCTACTTAGTTGGAGGAACTCAAAGAGTGAGGGTGGGTAATAGTCTGTCCGCTTTCCGTAATTTAACTTGTGGGGTCCCTCAAGGCTCTATACTTGGTCCGCTTTTATTCTCTATGTTTATAAATGACATTTTCAGCAAATACAGGCATGTTCATATGCATGCATATGCTGATGATCGACAACTGTACTTGTCTAGTCCTCTTGACCTTGTTGGCGCCTTATGTTTTGTAAATGAACGAAGACTTAATTAAAATTACAGAATGGGTTCAAACTAATAAGCTCAAGCTCAATCCGCTTAAGTCATATGTCTTACCGATTTATAAATCTAGGTATGCTTTCTCTTATATATCTGTCATTTACCTAAATAGTATCCAACTAAATTTTGTTGACAAGATAAAAAATCTTGGTTACCACATTGATGCTTCACTCTCTTGAGAAAACCATATCAATTCTGTGGTACGTAAAGTTTACTATATATTGCGGAACTTGAGGTGGACTGCTTCATTTATTCCAACTAAAACTAGAAAGAAGTTAGTTCAACAGCTTATAGTGCCAATCATCTCGTACTCAGATGTCGTTTACAGCAAACTTGACTCCAGGTCTTAGATGAAACTGGAGCTGGCATTTAATAATGCTGTGAGGGAGGTACGTTTATGGTCTAAGAAAATTTGATCACATCAGTCACTTGAGTAATAAAGTTCTTGGCTGTAATATTTTTACTTATTTGAATGATAGAAATTACATATTTTTGCAAAATTTAATTTATTCACGGACACCTGATTACTTATTTGAGAAACTACAATTCTGCAGATCTTATAGAAATTTCAACCTTATAATACCAGTTTATAATTATTTGAATTCCAATAGACTATTTTTGTTGAATGCCATCAGATTGTGGAATACGTTGCCCAATAGAATCAAACTTATTCGGAATAAACATATCTTTAAGCATAAAATTCTCAAATTCTTTTCTTAAATCACTTTTCTTATCTCTTTCTATTAATTAGCATATATATATAATTAGCATGCATTTAAAAGACTCTGTCTTACATGTCAACATTATTCCTAAATCAATAAAATAAATAAAAAAATTATTATAAAGTTTTAAATATTTTGAACGCCATAGTTCACATTCTTCCCCTATTAAATAATATATGTTCTCGTACACCGCTTTTAATAAAATAAAACAGACGATCGAAGAAAGAATGCCTTAAAAATCTTTCTGTTAAAATTTTCAGATAATTTCTCTTAAATTTGCATCTATCTTAATAGAAGAGAACTAGTTACAATATAATTTCATTCAGTTTTATTAAAAAAACATAATCTAACTACAAACAAGCATAAATAAATAGGTTATATACAAGCATAAATACACGCTTTTATGCGTTCATTGAAAAAATTTCCAGAACTCAAGGGTACATCAACTGGTGGCTCCAACAAGTCTTGTGGTCCAATAGAGGCTGGTAGTGGTGGATGTACTAGAAGTTCAGAATTTGGCAGAGCTGGAGGATGTTCTGGAACTGGCACGGATTTTGTGGGTTGTTCTGGCATCGGTAGAGAAGATGGCGCAGGTACTGGCAATAAGGATTGTACTGTGTTGGAACCTGCAACAGGAGAAGGATGTTCAGGTGGCTGTGAAATCGGAATTTCTAGAGTTGAAGTAGGTAACAATACTGGTACCTTAAGTGGATCTGGATGTGCCGGTGACAGAGTTGGCATAACAACACATTGTGGCGGTAGTGATGGAATAATTGGTTCAGCAAGTGGTGGAGGCAGTGGCTCAACAGGTGGTTTTGGAGGCACTGGCACAGCAGGTGGTGGAGGCAGAGGTAACGTTGGTGGTGCTGGTGGTGGAGGTATTGGCTCAACAGGTGTTTTTGGAGGCACTGGCACAGCAGGTGGTGGAGGCAATGGCTCAACAGGCGGTTTCGGAGCCACTGGCACAGCTGGTGGTGGAGGCAGAGGTAACGTTGGTGGTTCTGGTGGTGGAGGTATTGGCTCAACAGGTGGTTTTGGAGGCACTGGCACAGCAGGTGGTGGAGGCAGAGGTAACGTTGGTGGTGCTGGTGGAGGAAGTATTGGCTCAACAGGTGGTTTTGGAGCCACTGGCACAGCTGGTGGTGGAGGCAGTGGTAACGTTGGTGGTGGAGGCATTGGCTCAACAGGTGGTTTTGGAGGCACTGGCACAGCAGGTGGTGGAGGCAGAGGTAACGTTGGTGGTGCTGGTGGAGGAAGTATTGGCTCAACAGGTGGTTTTGGAGCCACTGGCACAGCTGGTGGTGGAGGCAGTGGTAACGTTGGTGGTGGAGGCATTGACTCAACAGGTGGTTTTGGAGGCACTGGCACAGCAGGTGGTGGAGGCAGTGGTAACGTTGGTGGTGCTAGTGGTGGAGGTATTGGCTCAACAGGTGGTTTTGGAGGCACTGGCACAGCAGGTGGTGGAGGCAGAGGTAACGTTGGTGGTGCTGGTGGTGGAGGTATTGGCTCAACAGGTGGTTTTGGAGACACTGGCACAGCAGGTGGTGGAGGCAGAGGTAACGTTGGTGGTGCTGGTGGTGGAGGTATTGGCTCAACTGGTGGTTTTGGAGGCACTGGCACAGCTGGTGGTGGAGTCAGTGGTAACGTTGGTGGTGCTAGTGGTGGAGGTATTGGCTCAACAGGTGGTTTTGGAGGCACTGGCACAGCAGGTGGTGGAGGCAGAGGTAACGTTGGTGGTGCTGGTGGTGGAGGTATTGGCTCAACAGGTGGTTTTGGAGACACTGGCACAGCAGGTGGTGGAGGCAGAGGTAACGTTGGTGGTGCTGGTGGTGGAGGTATTGGCTCAACTGGTGGTTTTGGAGGCACTGGCACAGCTGGTGGTGGAGGCAGTGGTAACGTTGGTGGTGGAGGCATTGGCTCAACAGGTGGTTTTGGAGGCACTGGCACAGCAGGTGGTGGAGGCAGTGGTAACGTTGGTGGTGGAGGCATTGGCTCAACAGGTGGTTTTGGAGGCACTGGCACAGCAGGTGGTGGAGGCAGTGGTAACGTTGGTGGTGGAGGCATTGGCTCAACAGGTGGTTTTGGAGGCACTGGCACAGCTGGTGGTGGAGGCAGTGGTAACGTTGGTGGTATTGGATGAGGTGCTATTGGTGGAGGCATTGGCTCAACAGGTGGTTTTGGAGGCACTGGCACAGCAGGTGGTGGAGGCAGTGGTAACGTTGGTGGTGGAGGCATTGGCTCAACAGGTGGTTTTGGAGGCACTGGCACAGCAGGTGGTGGAGGCAGTGGTAACGTTGGTGGTGGAGGCATTGGCTCAACAGGTGGTTTTGGAGGCACTGGCACAGCTGGTGGTGGAGGCAGTGGTAACGTTGGTGGTATTGGATGTGGTGCTATTGGTGGAGGCATTGGCTCAAGAGGTGGTTTTGGAGGCACTGGCACAGCTGGTGGTGGAGGCAGAGGTAACGTTGGTGGTGCTGGTGGTGCTGGTGGTGGAGGCATTGGCTTTACAGGTGGTTTTGGAGGCACTGGCACAGCTGGTGGTGGAGGCAGTGGTAACGTTGGTGGTATTGGATGTGGTGCTATTGGTGGAGGCATTGGCTCAAGAGGTGGTTTTGGAGGCACTGGCACAGCAGGTGGTGGAGGCAGAGGTAACGTTGGTGGTGCTGGTGGTGGAGGCATTGGCTTTACAGGTGGTTTTGGAGGCACTGGCACAGCTGGTGGTGGAGGCAGTGGTAACGTTGGTGGTATTGGATGTGGTGCTATTGGTGGAGGCATTGGCTCAAGAGGTGGTTTTGGAGGCACTGGCACAGCAGGTGGTGGAGGCAGAGGTAACGTTGGTGTTGCTGGTGGTGGAGGTATTGGCTCAACAGGTGGTTTTGGAGGAACTGGCACAGCTGGTGGTGGAGGCAGTGGTAATGTTGGTGGTGGAGGCATTGGCTCAACAGGTGGTTTTGAAGGCACTGGCACAGCTGGTGGTATTGGATGTGGTGCTATTGGTGGAGGCATTGGCTCAACTGGTGGTTTTGGAGGCACTGGCACAGCAGGTGGTGGAGGAAGAGGTAATGTTGGTGGTGCTGGTGATGGAGGTATTGGCTCAACAGGTGGTTTTGGAGGCACTGACACAGCAGGTGGTGGAGGCAGTGGTAACGTTGGTGGTGCTGGTGGTGGAGGCATTGGCTCAACAGATGGTTTTGAAGGCACTGGCACAGCAGGTGGTGGAGGCAGAGGTAATGTTGGTGGTGCTGGTGATGGAGGTATTGGCTCAACAGGTGGTTTTGGAGGCACTGACACAGCAGGTGGTGGAGGCAGTGGTAACGTTGGTGGTGCTGGTGGTGGAGGCATTGGCTCAACAGATGGTTTTGAAGGCACTGGCACAGCAGGTGGTGGAGGCAGAGGTAATGTTGGTGGTGCTGGTGGTGGAGGCATTGGCTCAACAGGTGGTTTTGGAGGCACTGGCATAGCAGGTGGTGGTGGTGGCATTGGCACACTAGGAGGTGGCAGAGGGACTGGCACAACTGGAGGTTTTGGAGGAATTGGTACCGCCGGTGGCAGAGGCAATGGTAACTGTGGTGGTACTGGATGTGGTGCTGGTGGTGGTGGTACTGGCATTGCAGGTGGTGGTAGAGACATCGCTGGTGGTGCAGGTAAAGCAGACGTTGAAGACAGTAGATTCACGTCAACATCTGCATCAACAAGGGGTGGAAGGTTCAAAAGTGTTTCTGCTGATTGAGTCGGTGGCAATGGAGTTGGTTTAACAGTCTTTGGAGATAGAACATTCAAGTCAACATCTGCATCAACAAGAGGCGGCAGATTCAAAAGTGGTGCTGGTGGTGGAGGCACTGGCATAGTAGGTGGGTGTGGAGGAACTGGCACAACTGGTGGTTTTGGAGGAATCGGCACAGCAGGTGGTGGTGGAGGAATCGACACAGCAGGTGGTGGTAACGTTGGTGGTACTGGATGTGGTGCTATTGGTGGAGGCATTGGCTGAACTGGTGGTTTTGGAGGCGCTGGCACAGCAGGTGGTGGAGGCAGAGGTAATGTTGGTGGTGCTGGTGATGGAGGTATTGGCTCAACAGGTGGTTTTGGAGGCACTGACACAGCAGGTGGTGGAGGCAGTGGTAACGTTGGTGGTGCTGGTGGTGGAGGCATTGGCTCAACAGATGGTTTTGAAGGCACTGTCACAGCAGGTGGTGGAGGCAGAGGTAATGTTGGTGGTGCTGGTGGTGGAGGCATTGGCTCAACAGGTGGTTTTGGAGGCACTGGCATAGCAGGTGGTGGTGGTGGCATTGGCACACTAGGAGGTGGCAGAGGGACTGGCACAACTGGGGGTTTTGGAGGAATTGGTACCGCCGGTGGCAGAGGCAATGGTAACTGTGGTGGTACTGGATGTGGTGCTGGTGGTGGTGGTACTGGCATTGCAGGTGGTGGTAGAGACATCGCTGGTGGTGCAGGTAAAGCAGACGTTGAAGACAGTAGATTCACGTCAACATCTGCATCAACAAGGGGTGGAAGGTTCAAAAGTGTTTCTGCTGATTGAGTCGGTGGCAATGGAGTTGGTTTAACAGTCTTTGGAGATAGAACATTCAAGTCAACATCTGCATCAACAAGAGGCGGCAGATTCAAAAGTGGTGCTGGTGGTGGATGCACTGGCATAGTAGGTGGGTGTGGAGGAACTGGCACAACTGGTGGTTTTGGAGGAATCGGCACAGCAGGTGGTGGTGGAGGCAGAGGTAACGTTGGTGGCACTGGATGTGGTTCTATAGTCTTTGGAGACAAAACATTCAAGTCAACATCGGCATCAACAAGAGGCGGCAGATTCAAAAGTGGTGCTGGTGGTGGAGGCACGGGCACAGTAGGTGGTGGTGCAGGCACTGGCACAGCAGGTGGTGGTGGAGGCAGTGGTAACGTTGGTGGCACTGGATGTGGTTCTATAGTCTTTGGAGACAAAACATTCAAGTCAACATCGGCATCAACAAGAGGCGGCAGATTCAAAAGTGGTGCTGGTGGTGGAGGCACGGGCACAGTAGGTGGTGGTGCAGGCACTGGCACAGCAGGTGGTGGTGGAGGCAGTGGTAACGTTGGTGGCACTGGATGTGATGCTGGTGGTGGCGGTACCGGCAAAGCAGGTGGCGGTACAGACATCGCTGGTGGTGCAAGTAAAGCAGACGTTGAAGACAGTAGATTCACATCAACATCTGCATCAACAAGAGGTGGAAGATTCAAAATCGGTTCTGCTGTTTGAGTTGGTGACAATGGAGCTGGTTCAACATTGTTTGGAGATAGAACATCCAAGTCAACATCGGCATCAACAAGAGGCGGCAGATTCAAAAGTGTTGCTGTAGATTGAGTTGGTGGCAATGGAGCTGGTTCAACATTGTTTGGAGATAGAACATCCAAGTCAACATCTGCATCAACAAGAGGTGGCAGATTCAAAAGTGGTGATGCTGGTTGAGTTGGTGGCAATGGAGTTGGTTCTACAGTTTTTGGAGACAGAACGTTCAGGTCAACATCGGCATCAATAAGAGGCGGCAGATTCAAAAGTGGTGCTGGTGGTGGAGGCACGGGCTCAGAAGGTGGTGTTGGAGGTACTGGCACAGCAGGTGGTGGTGGAGGAACTGGCACAGCTGGTGGTGGAGGCAGTGGTAACGTTGGTGGCACTGGATGTGGTTCTTTAGTCTTTGGAGACAAAACATTCAAGTCAACATCGGCATCAACAAGAGGCGGCAGATTCAAAAGTGGTGCTGTTGGTGGAGGCACGGGCACATTAGGTGGTAGTGCAGGCACTGGCACAGCAGGTGGTGGTGGAGGCAGTGGTAACGTTGGTGGCACTGGATGTGGTTCTATAGTCTTTGGAGACAAAACATTCAAGTGAACATCGGCATCAACAAGAGACGGCAGATTCAAAAGTGGTGCTGTTGGTGGAGGCACGGGCACAGTAGGTGGTGGTGCAGGCACTGGCACAGCAGGTGGTGGTGGAGGCAGTGGTAACGTTGGTGGCACTGGATGTGATGCTGGTGGTGGCGGTACCGGCAAAGCAGGTGGCGGTACAGACATCGCTGGTGGTGCAAGTAAAGCAGACGTTGAAGACAGTAGATTCACATCAACATCTGCATCAACAAGAGGTGGAAAATTCAAAATCGGTTCTGCTGTTTGAGTTGGTGGCAATGGAGCTGGTTCAACATTGCTTGGAGATAGAATATCCAAGTCAACATCGGCATCAACAAGAGGCGGCAGATTCAAAAGTGTTGCTGCAGGTTGAGTTGGTTGCAATGGAGCTGGTTCAACATTGTTTGCAGACAATAGACTCAAGTCCACATCTGCTTCAACGAGAGGTGGCAGATTCAAAAGTGGTGCGGCTGGAAGTGTTGTGGCTAGTGGTGCTGATGGCGCAGACACATCAGGCTCTGTTGATAGTAAATTTACGTCAACGTCGGCATCAACAAGCGGTGGAAGTAATGGAACTGGTGTTTCTAGCGGTGTCGGTAGCAATGGCGCTGGTAAAGCGGACTTTGAAGACAGCAGGTTCACGTCAACGTCGGCATCAACAAGCGGTGGAAGTTTCAAAAGTGGTGGTAATGATGCTGTTGGGTCAGCCACAGTTGGATCTAGAGACAGTAGATCAATTTCAACATCAGCTTCAATAAGAGGTGGTAGTATTGAAGTTGGTGCCTCCTGTAGAACTGGTAGTGTTGCTGATTGACATGGAGGTGGAGTTGGAGGTGCGTCAGTTGGTGGCTTAAGTATCAGAAGCAGTACAGATTGCGGTGCTTTCTTGAGTATTTCCAATATATCTGAAATGGAATTTTCGGATAGTATTAAATTCGGCGATGACTGAGGCGAAGGCTGAGGTATGCTGGAAGCGGCTACCAGATCTGCTTGTTGAGCATCTGCCAACAATGTAGTAGCATCGTCTGCTTGAGCAACTCTTCTAGTGCTTCGAAATGGTATGACTAAAGCTGTGCCTAGAGTAAAAGCTGTAAATAAATCATTATTAAGTTGAGTAACTCTTCAAGGACTTACTTCGATTATAAAATCATTTATTTACCCAGACTTAACAGCAAAATAAAATATAATCTTTTTAGTCGCATTGTAGCTGCTACTTTGCTGTCAATTAATGTGGCCCTTAATTGATACCAATCTGGCGTTGTGCTGGTCTATATAAACAATTTTTTATAGATGCCAACTGTTTAAAAACGATTAAAATAGCATTTTTAACAAACTATATGCGTGAGAGTTTTTTATAAAATCTTAGTTCTGTCACGTTTTTTTTTTTTGCAAAAATTTTTATCAGCTGCTAATGAGAGAATGCGTTTTTTTTTTGCTTGTGTTTTTTTTATCTTATCTTTAGCGGAATATGAATTAAGATAATTGATGTTAAGTTGCTTTTGGTTATAAGTAGCAAAAATGCTAGATTAAAATGTACAATTTGTGTACAATTAAATAAAATATTTTATCTGTTACTAAATGCAAATATTTAGAATTTTTTGTTTTGAATTCGTACAACGTTTGTTGGTCTGATTTTGATTGTTTAATAGTTATGTAATGTTATGTTTTAAGTTGCATTGAAAAAATTGCTTGACAGAAAACTCTTGCAAATGAAAAATTAATAATTAAATTTTTAATTAAATTTTTAATTAATTATTAATTAATTCATAATTAAAAATTTTAAAAATTTTGAAGTGATTGTTTAAAAAAAATTTTTTGTCAAAAAAAAAATTACTGGAATGAACTTGACCAAACATCTCAGTGTCAGAAAACAATTTAATCAAATCTTTAAATTTTTTGAAAATTGGCTTTAATCAAAACTCATTTTATTTTAGGAATATGTTAAAAACCTGAATGAGATTTTAAATATATTTTAAATCGAAACAGCTACAGGTGCATTAAAACTTTTGCACAATAGCTTCGCTAATTGCTCACCTCCTACACTATTGTTGCAGCACGTAGGTTTGCTTAAGTTACAGCTATTTCGTTCTTGATTATCCCTTCAACTATTTCAAACTATTTACAGCTAGTTAAAGTTTTTGCTTTAAATAAGCCAGGCAAGCTTTCTATGAATAACAGTCTCTGTTTTAATATTGCAGCAAGAAGATGTTTGGAAAATATTCATAGCGGTTTTGTTAATTTTTATACCCCCACGATTACAACGTTAGGGGTATATTTATTTTGTCATGACGTGTGTAACGCCCATAAGGAGGCGTGGTAGGTATAGAAGAGTATTTATATTCTTAATAAGCATCACCATCTGACTTGATTTAGCCATGTCCGTCTGTCTGTCTGTCGACACGATAACAGCCGTAATTTTCAAGCTATCGTAATGAAACTTAATATTTAAGCTTTTTTTAAAAAGTGAACATCAAGTTCGAGAATAGGCTAAATCGGATGAAAACCTCCCATTAAACCCCAATAACGAAAACTCTATAGAGAGGCGTATATTTAAGCTACAAATCTTAAAATCGGTATTTGTGTATTCTATGTCAAAACTGAGGTGTGTTAGAAAAATGGCCGTCATCCACCAAAGAACACGCCCACCTCCATACAAACCCTAAATTGAAAACAATATAAATAGGCGTCTGTAGAAACTACAAAACTAAAATTAGATATTTATTAGTCTAATATATAAAATCAAATGTTTGTCTGTCTGTCTGTCTGTCTGTTCCGTAAAGGCTCGCGCACCGTTTATCCGATTGAGCTGAAATTTGGACACCGAGTACGTTTGATAGAGATAAAGAACATAGGAGGTGCAAAAAAATAGTCGCAAGTCTGTGGGCGTGGCACTCCATAATAACTTCTAAGCGACTGGACCGATTTCAATAAAGTTTGGTATGAAGGTTCAAATGCGCCCAATATAAAACATAGGCTATAAAAAAATTCCAAAGACTTCCGCAAGAGGGCGATTTAAGCAGTGCGTTTTTAAGACTCAATAAATCCTAGACTTCTGGACCGATTTCAATGAAATTTGGTATGAACGTTCACCTCCACTTAAGATAAGACATAAAATATAAAAAATTCCAAAGACTTCCGCAAGAGGGCGCTTTAAATAGTGTATTGTCAAGACTCAATAACTCCTAAATGACTTCACCGATTTAACTTAAATTTGGTACGTGAAATATCTTGACCTTGTAACAAAATTGAGGCAATTTAAGTTTCAGAAAACTTTCGTGAGAGGTTGCTTAATTCTATCAACTATATTTGGTTCATTCATGTCAAAACGGATGAACCGATTTTTATGAAACTTGGTAGGCATTTGTATCTGTTACTGAAATAGATCCTATGTTTTTAAAAGTTTTGTCGACAAAAATCAAGGAATGAGCCGTAGGCAAACGAAGTCAGAAGCAAAGATTAATGAAAAAAAAAGAAATTTAACGAATACGAGCAGAAGCTATATAAAGATGAAAAAAAAAATTAGCCGAACAGTATCGACAAATCGAATCGATGCTTATAAGATTTTTTAAAATTGGAATTTTTTTGAGATAAAATTTCATATTAAATGCATGCTAAAAAAACTTTAAACGCATTTTTCTCGAAATAACTTTTTTCAAACTGGATGACCATTTTCCTCAAAAACCAGACGTCAGATCGAGACGTTGAAGAATTCATTTTTTTTTTTGTTATCATCTCTGGCAGGTACAGTTTTACGGAAATTTGACTAAACACTTTCGACGGAAGGAGGGGGCAAAACCCTAAAAAACTATTATTTAAAAAATTTTAAAATTTAATTGATAATTTAAAAAATGTTAACATGAGAGCAGTTTTGAAAATCGTCCTTTTTCTGCGATCGAGGCACAACTCCGAGTAACACCGGGTTACATCCCAAAGCAATCCAATGCCATACAATCCCAAAATTGAAAACTTTATAAATAGGCTTGTCTTTACGCTGCAGGAAAACACAAACCAAAATCAAAATAGTGAAATTGTTTGATATCTCATTCAAAAAGAGCTAGAATTTAAGATTTTTTTTACCCTTTCGAATCGGCCGTGTGTTATTTTAACTTCGGCTAAGTCGAAGATTTACCTAAACAGTTTATTTTAACCCTCTGTCACTCAAGAACTGTGATTTATTTGACTTTTTGAAAGAAAATTACAAAAAAAGGCGCTTTTCGTAAGTACACAACCAGAGACCTGCAATGAGTGATTCAGATTCGAGTATACTTGCCAATATACACCAATATACACTCACTGATACTCATCAAATACCCTTCATATTCATACGCATTCAACACTTTTTATATAATTTGACCCAGCTAGCATTTTATCGAATTTTTGAACATATAAGAGTCGTTTTCGACTCTCCTCCGCGATGGTGACAGTCGCGTGTGCGCTCATTTTCTACATGCGACTCTTCTTGAAGAGTCTTTTTCGAGTCGTTTTTTAATATTGAATATGATCAAAAAATGATTAAAATACGATTCATTTTCGAGTCATTTTTCGATCTAAAAATACTAAAATATGATTAAAATACGACTGATTTTCGAGTTGTTTTCGAGTCGTTTTTTGATCATGAAAGTACAAAAACGACTCGAAAATGACTCTTCAAGAAGAGTCGCGTGCAGGGTACCAATTTCTCCCAAAAAAATAGTCTTTTTTGATCAGAAAATGATCGCACAATGGGGGAAAATTGAAAACGACTCTTATATGTTCAAAAATTTCATAAAATGCTGGCTGGGATGAGTGATGTTAAATATTGTGAGATCTTGTGTGTATTTTGAAGTTAATAAAACCGAAAACTAATTGAAATTGTTTAATAATTTCACAAACAGCAGGGTTGACTTTACTACGAGATTGCTCTGTCGTAACTGAGCGATATGGCGTGAAAAATATGAGTGTTTGAATTTGTTCAATTTCCCGTTAGTTTCACAAAAGAAAGAGTTACTTTTCTATTGCCTTGCCGATCGAAATATGCTTCTGTACCAGGGCTGCCGTTTTGGTAAAATATTACCAAATTTGGTAAAAAGATTTCGACTTGGTAAAATGGTAAATTTTTTTTGGTTTGGTAAATTTAAAATCAATGAAAATTTAAAATAAGTTGCAATTCAAAAAATGATTGTATAAAAATTACATCAATCATGCGCATTGTGCAGCACCACCTTTATGATTGAAAATATATAATTGCATCAAGTTCAATCATATATAATCACCATCTTTATGATTGAAAATATATAATTGCATCAAGTGAAAATTACAGGAATGAAAGCATAGCAAAATGTCATAAATTTGAATTTGGCAGTTGCTTAAATCGTCGGCTTAGGAAAGAAATTGATGGATCGCTAAGATCATGATACAAAAATACAGGTAGTGTTGGCGTTTCCGTCGACTACTTCAAATTGCCAAAAAATATATCGAAGAAAAGAGCGCTTATAAGCAGACAACATAATACAAAGGGCACATTCAGCATATTCTACATTGCCAACACTTGATTAAAATGTAATTTTGGTAGCGCTCAGTAAAACTGATGAGGTGAAAGACGCTAAAATGTATGCTACTGTCTTAACTGTTCAGATATTAAAAATTCAACTTTGAATCTGTGTTAATTAATTACATATACATCAATCTGAGGTGGTGGGAAATAATTTTCAAAATATAGTAAAATACTTATAATTTGTATATGATTTTTTTAGAGTGCATTTTAATATTTGATTTTTTAAGTACTTAAGAGTTCTTACATATGCACTTAATATAGAAAAATTATAAATAAATAGTATAAATTATAAGGGGTATTCACGATGTGGTGTATTTGCCCTTGTATTGTGTATTTTTGATAAATTTGATATTTTAAGTAAAATTACAAAAAACAAAATGTCCAGTGTTCAAAATACAAAACTGTAGCAAAAATACAATGACGAAACCCTATTGTATTCTTTGTAAATTTCGTTGTATATTTCATCAACTGATCACAAAAACTTTTTAACTCAGCGTGGATGAAGGTACTGGCTGGGTTGTGTGCTTATTTAATAAAAGTTAATTTAATTCAGTGCTTCGTTTCAATTATTTTATTTCCTCGTACTGCTAAATGATGAACTTCCCAGACTTTAGTGATGGTTTGTTCACAATGCGTTGTTAATATTGTAAATTTTGTAAGAATTTATCAAAAATACACCACATCGTGAATACCCCTATTGTAAAAGTATAATAGGCTTTACTTTAATAGTACATAGACTTACATTTCGTCAACTTGACAACTTTAAGACGCTTCATATAGCAACCCATTCAGCTAAAACATAGCTCACCTAGGAACACTGTCACAACAGTTGACTACGCTGAATGTGGCCAGTAACTGTTTTGCTTTTACTGCCCTTTTTGGCAGCAGCCAGTTCCCTTCTCAAGAGAAAATAAGCAGCTGTCAATGCTACCTATATTTTTGTATCATGGCTAAGATGGATAAGTAAGTTTTTATTTTTAATAAACTGATTTTCTTAAAATTTATATTCTAAGTGATTATGTTATTTCTGTTTAGATTTGTTATTAGAAAGAAGGCGACCAATGTGGAAAGCGATAAAACATCTTCAAGCGTATAATAAATGTAAGGCCCGTTAACTGATCTCCGAAGTTTAAATTCCTTAATCTCAGATTTCGTAAACAGAGTTTAAATTTTAAACTCAGTTAAAATTATTTTCGTAACTTATCTCATTTTTATCGGCAGTTTTCTTAAACTCTGTTTAAAAATTTAAACTGAGATTAAAAAGCATATTTGAGCGGCACTGTAGTAAAAATTCTACAACTTTGACGTGGAACATCAAAATATTTCAAAAATTTTTGATAAAATAATGCAAATTGTCAGTTTCATTGAAATACTTGTTTTTCAAAACTTAAAATATGTTTGTTTTTTGTTTATTGTTTTGATTTTTTTGAAGTATGATTTTTTTATTTTTTATTTTTTGTTTATGATTGAGAATATTTCCAATGTTCTCAGAGAATTTTTGACAGAATCTAAGTTTACATTTTTTAAATCTAGAATTTCTGTGTTTAAATTTAAACTTGCCTCACCAAGTTAAACTTAGATTTTTTGAGATGAGGTATCGGCGTTAAAATTTAAACTGAGGTTAAGGAATTTTAAACTTTGTTTAAGCTAAACTTTGTTTAAAATTGAGATCAGTTAACGGGCCTAAATTTAATTAAAAAATATGTATAAATGTATTTTTTCTTTAGCTCAAAAATAATTTTTTTTTTTGTGTTTGGGAAAATCTTTTTCATTTTGGTAAATTTTTGGATGAAATTTGGTAGAAGAAAATGTTTGAGAGTGGCAGCCCTGTTCTGCACACGCTTTGTTCAATATCCAATAAGTGGCCTTGAAAAAATGCAGTCAGTTTTTAATCGTTGAGCGGAGTAAAAAATGCTTCCGCACAGGACATGTATTTTGTTTTTGTTGATCGTCAAGTGGACTCACAAAAGACTCGTATAGGCGATTGTCAGCAAAACAGTCTTCCATATGCTAGCTGGGGACATGGGTTACACTCATACCAGGGTACACAGAATAAGGTAGCCGCAAGACGGAGAGCGCGACTGCCGAAAGTGTCAAAGCGAAATTTGACTCTCAACTCTCAAGCAACTGACAGCTCATAGATAATAAAAAAAATAGAATGTAAAGAAACAAATGAAATTTGTAGGGTTATGTTTTAATTTTTAATTATTGAAATATGTGTTTTTTTTTTTTGATGTTTTGAAACTGTTTTAACGTGTTCACAAGTAGTTAATGGCAAAATTAATTGCACTAGAGTGAAATAAACTTGTGATTAAAACTGCAAGCAAGAAGCAGACGCTGCTGCGCGTTTATTTGTTTGTATCTGTTGTTTTCTCTTGTTCTTTCTTTCGGTAGACAGTTGATTTTGACAGCTATGGCTATGAGGAAGACCTCATTATTCAACCATGACTCATACTCATTTGTTTGAAACCTACTCAACTGAGTTAGATTCATGTGAAGAGAGTGTAGGTGAGAACCGAGTGTAATTTTAAATATCTCTCTCTGTTTCAGCTGACAAGCTAATGTGTTGACAAGATTGCCAGATTTGCATTAAAAAATGCTGACTTTTCTTAGAACAAATAGTAAAGTCGTATTTTGATGAATTTAAACATAATTCAAAAAGATTAATGAAACAATACATATATTTTCGTTCTTACAAAATTATCTTGTTATGTGCAACTTGATGCAAGTATCTTTATTTTTAGTATGTTCAGTTTGAATCATGTTTAATTATTGGCAGCACTAGCGACCAGATTTAGTTAGACTAAGATTATTGAAGCGCCATAAAATTTATTTTCAAAATGATAAAATTAAGATATGTTTTTAATTTATTCGTAAAAAGTAATCAGGTGGCAACACCCGCCTACCATGCAACTCTGACATATACACACAAACAGCACACACTTTACAATAACAATATGAGTGAACATGCCAAACGCTCATTCGCTTCCTTGAAGTTTTGGCACGCTACCAGTAGGTACTCAAGTGATTTTACTTTCCGAAGAATTTTTGAATATTTTATGAGTATCGACGAGTCATTGCGTGAATTGACGTAGAGTATTCATGATACTCAGAGCCGAAGCCAACTCAATTCTCTTTCACTTAGACTCATGAGTATTGATTGGCCACATGCTCTCTTTAGCGTGAGTGTATTGAATCAGAGTGGCGTGCGTTGAGGGTTGAATGAATATGAATACTTTTTTTTCTGATGAATGTACTCTGAATAGCGAAAAAGCGACTCGCTGCAGTTCTCTGATACAGACTAATACTACGGTACTATTTCTGGTGACTTTCCAGGTACTTTTGGGATATGTTTCGGGTACATTATAGTTAAAACTTTTCAGGGAATTTTCGGTAAAATATCGAGCAAATTTCAGTTGAAAAGTCAAGTACTTTTCACACACCAATCAGTAAAATCATTATATCCTTTGCGCTGTAGCTCATTTGCACTCGTCTTCATATCAATGTGCGATTCTTTTTTTATTGCATTAGCTTCACAGTTGTGCGTTGCTACTCGTAGCTTTAAAAATGAAAATTGTGTCTGTTACTCCGGACTTTTGTGCCTGAGCACTTTCGTACGGACACAAATTGTTTCTCGGTATAACATCTATGCTGTGTTATGTTAAGTATTAATATGATATTGCCTGGTTGACATCGTAGGTGACAGGTGTTGTTGACAATGCTGAACAGGCCAATGAAATTGTATCAGAAATTCTAACTATACGAAACAATACGGATATGTGATAAATGGTAAGCTATCAAGGCTAGAACTGAAATGAAAAAGCTCTTTTTAACAGTCTAACACCGATAAATACACCTAAAGCTAATATGGTAAATGTACTACTAAATTGTGAAAGCTTGTTACGTTGTCAGATGAATAAAAATAATGAATCAAAAATAAATGTTTTGAGGTGATCGTAATTTTTCGGACAATTTATGGAAAGATCGTTAATAAAATGATACTGTTTTCAAGGAAATGAAATAGAAATTCTTGCAAACATTGAGGAAATTATTAAACCAGAAAACTATATTGCTATTTTAAATGACTTCTAAATAAAAAAATGTAATGGATTCATCAAGATTATGTCCATTTTTATATTCTACAATTAAGTTAACTTTATTGTTTAGTAAATGATTCAACTTCAAAAAGTCAGCTTTTTTTAAATTGACTTCATAAACCTGGTCGATTGAACTCGAATTGATTACATATATTCTCTCTATCGATTTTATGTCATATACTCAATGGACCTTCCTACCTTTCCAGTCTTGAAAAATTTGGATGTGAACCAGGCAATATCCTATTTATGCAAGATAATGACTCTAAAAATGGAGAACGTGTAGAACATATTGAAAATAAAATATGTCATGTATAACGTTGATGAGCTCAGAATGGTAACTATAAGGAAAGGTCAAAAGGTAAGATCATTGAAAAATTTAATTAATAGTATATCTGAAAGGATTTAGCTGATCCTCAAAACAAAAAGAAATCACATCTATATATATATATATATATAAAAATGAATCGTGGTTTGTTCGGCTGCTAAAAACTTGAAAACGGCTTGGCCAAATTGAATACTTTTTTTTGTGGGTTTGTTGGTAATTGTCTCGCAAAGGTTTAGGAAAAACGAAATTTGAAAAATTTTCAACAGGAGGCGCTGTAGACGCACATTTCGTTTTTCTATTCAATTCTGACGTTACTTTTACCGCATATTTACTTTAAAGCGAATGGATCAAATTGGATACGGGTTGCGATGTTGGATGTATTCAGTTAAGTGGCAGAAAAGAGGTTTACCACACGCACACTTTCTTCTTTGGATGATGGAAAATTACACCAAACTAAATTGATGACATAGTTTCCGCCAAACTTCCTGATCCTGAGATTGATCCAGAGATGCACGAAGTGGAGACGAATCTGCTCCACAGACCATGCGGGCAACACAATTCTACTTCGGCTTGTATGTTTGACAATAAGTGCACAAAACGCTGTTCACGTACTTTTATTCGTGAAATTCAAATTGGAAACGATGGATATCCACTCTATCGGAGCCACTTACGAGATGACATTCATCACTCAATTGAAAGGAGAGGATGTCGTGGTTGAAAACACATGGATCATGTCAAATTCGGCAATATTGTTTAAGGTAGGGATGGGCAGCAGAGCTGCACTTTTGCAGCTGCAAGGGCAACACTATTTTAAGTACCCCTCGTCAACAAACTTACAGGAAAGGTGGGTTTTTTTAATATCACTCTCCGGCATTCAAGAAAGGAACCCCTCTAGGAAAAAAGCTCTAACTAATAGCGAAATTGGATGCTGGTAATGATTATATTTTTTATTTTGAGGACTAATTGTAGTAAATTAATATAAAAATACATTTTTTTAATTAATTATTCTAAAATAAGCTTTTATAATGCCAATGAATATAAATATAACGCGTCATTATTCTGCTTTTCTCCAATTACTCGCACATTTCCATCAGGGAATGTGAACGACTTGCTTCTGTTGCTCTCTCTTTTTCTCTCTCTTCGCTCAATTTTTCTCTCCTTTACCCGTGCAATGACAACCCCCCTCACCTAGCACGCTAAGCACGCAGTCAGCACGCTCTGTCGCACTGTGCAAATGTGCGACTTTTGCCCATCTCTAGTTTAAGGCATTCAAAACATATATCAATGTTGAGTATTACAGTTCAGTGCGATCGATTAAGTATGTATGCAAATACGTTACCAAAGAAGTGACATGGCGGTTAGTGGCGTTGAACAAGATGATATCGGCAGCGAAGCACTCTGGAGAATATTTTCATTTGTCATTTATGAAAGGCATCCGAATGTTGTGTATCTGGCAGGTCATTTGGGGAGTGGTCAAAGATTTTATTTTTGCTCAGAGAACGAAGCACAGCGAGTGGAAAGACCACAGCAACAACATTAACGAGTTATTTTCAACATGCGCCAGTGATACGTTTGCGAGAACATAGCTTTACTCGGAGATTCCTCGATATTGCACATGGAATCATGGTTGAATGATAAGGTTGCCTCAAAACTGACTGTGCTCTCTTTCGCATATCCGAAAGTGTCAAAATCAAATGGCTGCTGAAAAACAACAGCAACAACAACAACAGCTCAAGCAGTTCGCTTTGACATTTACGGCAGTCACGCTCTCCGTCTTGCTACTACCTTATTCAGTGTACCCTGCATGGAATGCATCGTCAAATAAATGGTTACGCAGAGAGCAAGGCCAACCAGTAGATGAATATCCTGGTGTTTTTTAAACTGAAACTGATGCATTGGGACGAATTAAGACAATTCATCCAAAGAACGACGATTGCTTCTACCTCCGATTGTTTTGGTTAATGTGCGCGGTTCGACATTTAAGTTATTGCGGGCTATGGATGGTATGGTGTGTGCAACTTTTTGAGAAGCATATCAAAAGTAACAGTTGCTTGAATACGACAATCACTGGAATCAAACGATAGACAGTGCAATTGCTTCTTATGATCATTTCAAGATGTCAGCCTTAAAACCTACGTCAATTATATACGTAGAAGAGTGACATCGTAGAAATTTTGTATCGCTTTCGAGTGGCGACAGGGAATTTTGAATTGCAAATAAACGATGACATCTACAATGAAGCGTTAGTGCGGATTGAAGATTTGTGTTTGATTGAAACCCATATACTAGCATAAAATCGTCAAACTAGAGACATATTGATTCTTGAATTGGAACGTGAGCGTGTTTACGACACGACAACTTTGCAACAACAAGTACGTACAAGCAAACGTTTTACTGTTGAATGAACAGCAATAGAGAGCGTATGATCAACTGATGAAGGCTGTCGATGATGGAAACGGTGGACTATTTTTTCTTGGTGCTGCCGACGGTACTGGGAAAACGTTTCTGATATCATTGATATTAGCAACAATAGATGCTCAAAGTGGCATTGCGTTACCTCTCGCATCTACTGGAATCGTTCTTTTCTCAAAAGAACTACTGAGAATCGGAAATGGAAAAATTCTGGTACATAATGTGAGTGGTTAAGTTTCGATTTCGCCTGCCATTTGCAAATTCTCTTCAGCGAAAGATGAACTCATCAATAATGTATATTTGAATATTGGTCAAAATTATTGTAACTACGATTGTTTGAGTGCACGTGCAATCTAAGCAAAAAAAACTGCGGGAGAACTGCAATCATACAAATCGATCAATCGCGTAGAAAACGAAGACGAAGTCATCAATTATCCAGTAAGAATTTGTAAACCTCATTAGTTGCGCCCTAAAATTGGATCTGCTACGAAATCTTCATGACCCGAAACTGTGCAATGGAACTAGATTGATTGGGAGGAATGAACAATTTGGTAGTGGCAAGGATTTTTGAAAGGGCCGTTCAAGGGAGAACCGATATGCTGTTCCAGTTCAAATGCATTCAGTGTAAGTTCCTTTTGCAATGATCGTAATAAGTCACAAGAGCAGTCGTTGAAAGTGTTACTAATTTTCTACACAAAAAAATTCGGGTGGAATCCTGAATGCTCGACATTAATCTAAACAAAAAATTTATTTTGGGCAAAACGAAGTTTGCGGGATCAGCTTGTTAAATATTAAAATATAATAAAATCTTCATTAAAAAAAATAAGTTTTCGCATAATTTTTCATAAAAAAGTTGGCATACAAATGCCATAAAAATATTGAAAAAAAAAATATATAATTGTTTCGTTTTTGTTCTTAAATATAGTTGAGAATAAGCGTTTTTTTTTTAATTTTTCAAAAAGTTTTAGAATAAATTGTTGTGTTACACAGTGCAACACAAAAATTCAAAACAAAAAAGCACTTCACCCAGCCGAAAGTACTCGATGAGAGGAGCAAAGTAATTTCTGGATTTTGCTAGATTGGTTGCCGTTCGTTTTTTATGAGCCTCTATAGTTTGTATGGAGGCTTTGCTATATCTACATTTGTATGGCAAAATCCGAATTAAGGAGTGGTCGTATGAAGTTAGTATGTAATGGAAAGTTGTTCATAATTTTATAGGCTACATTTCTTCCCTTGATTGTTTGGTAAAATTTTCAATAGTTCAAGAGCTGTAGTCGAAAAACGGACAAAATCGGTGAAAAAAGTGGTCATTTTTTCGACATTTTTGGGGTTTTGAGCATGAATATGAAATTTTTCCAACTTAATATATTCAGCGTTTTTGTTGGCCGAGTCAAAAGCTACAACTTTGCTGAAGACTGCAAAAAAAAATTCACAGCATTTTTCGAGCTATGGCCATGCGAAAAATAGAAGAAAATTCCAAAAAAGAACTCAAAATCGAATTTGGCGAAAAAACTATAGAGGCTCATAAAAAACGAACGGCAACCAATCTAGCAAAATCCAGAAATTACTTTTCTCCTCTCATAGAGTTCTTTCGGCTGGGATAAGTGTTTTTTTGTTTGGAGTCAAAAAGTTGAATATTGCGTCACAGTGTTATTCAATAAAAAATAAGTAAATATAAAAATTCGAGTTCTTATGAACACTTTTGTGAGTCACTGTATATCGTTTTTTTTTTTTAAACAATGCAATGCTATATCTATTTTATTTTGACCTTTATACAAATCTAAACGGTTAAATCATTTTTTTTCTGAAATTAGACACACATATACTTATCTGCAGTGGCGCCCAATAACGGGCTTGCTTAGTGTGTGGCA
The DNA here is from genome assembly GCA_958299015.1 of Tetanocera ferruginea. Classification (NCBI taxonomy): domain Eukaryota; kingdom Metazoa; phylum Arthropoda; class Insecta; order Diptera; family Sciomyzidae; genus Tetanocera; species Tetanocera ferruginea. The sequence goes on along the minus strand of OY282643.1, from coordinate 122,477,826 downwards.
AGCCAACGAGTGTTGGTAGATCCGAGTTTGAATCACCACTTGCAACACTCAAGGTAATTTGATGAATATTTTTTTGTGTGTAAAACTAAAAAAAAATTCTGTTATTTTGACATAAAAAATATGAAATATGTCACTTGTGAATATTAACGTTACTTGCGAAATATGTTAAATGTGTTTCTGGGTCCCAAACATTCTGGTTTCTGGATCTTAGGTTGGCACAAATTTTATCGGCTTGGTAATTTTCCAATAAGCTATTCCAACTTGCAATTTTGCTTAAAAACGTTTTATATTTTTTATAAAAAAAACTTTTTTCAGTGTTTGCTGGCAAAGTGCAGGCACAACTCGATGATTTTGCCTTTTGAGGATGATTCTACTTCTAATGCTAGTATTTTGCAAGTAGCTAGTATTTCGACTTTCGAAAATGCCGATTGAACATTACTATAAAGTTAAATTAAACTAAAAAAAAAAAAATGTAAAACATGCTTAAAACAGAATATTTAAAATAGAGCAATAAAAAAGAAATTTGTATTTTATACTAACACGACGTTAAGAGTGTGACATCAACTTGAATTGAACCCGTTGAACTTTACTTTTCTCTGTTTTTAATAGTTTATTGTTCACACATTCAACAAATATTTGCTGACATGTGCGACTTGATCGTTTCGGTCAAAGCCTTATAAATGTGTTTACAAGAAGGAACGTACCGGCTTTATGCATACTTTTTGTTCGTTATCGAAAACTGTTTGCGTCAGCTACAATCAATATAAAACAACAATTTCCACTTATATGTCAATCATATAGTTTTATAAAGTCAATCTTATAGTTCTGGCTACACACACTTCTTACATAATAATATTGTACAATAAAATCTTAACATACAATTTTGTAACGCACTTTATACAGTCTATTAAATGTTGATCCTTAAAGCGTGTTTGATACGAAATGAGCTAATGTTGACACTTACCGTTGCAAGCATACTTATTGTAGTCTAGCAAATAAAACTCAACACTGAGTGTTGGGCAAACATTTGTGGCACAGACTTTTGTTTTGTTATTGTATTTATTACAATTATTATTATTATTATTATTATTATTATTTTTGTTTTGTTTTTTTTTTTTTTTTGCTAACTATTTTTGTGCTTAGCATGCGTAGCTCAGCAGTTATTTTGAGTTGCCAAAATTAAGACCCATTTTTGCATGACTGGTTGTTGACGTTTCTTGGTTTCTAGCTACTGTTTACACGAATTTTTCTTGTCGGCAGGAGTTTTGGCTGAGGATTTGTTGCAATTTAAGCTTTACACTCGCGTCACGTACACACATCGTAATTACAGAATACGTGAGATTTTTTCAAAAGAAATTCTTAAAATTCATAGCAAAACTGTGTTGGAGAAAGTGGTAGACCGAAGCGAATGTGATGTGTGGTGGTGGTTGGGGTGGGTTGATTTTGAATTTGTGGTGGTGTGTTCGTGTGTTGTTAGTTTGAGTTTGAAGCTTGATGGTTTATATGTTTAACATATATCGGTTGGAGTTAGAGGTTGTTTGTGTTGCGTCTTTTTTATAAATGATGTTTTTTGTTTTAAACAACTTTTATCATCAGCAAAATTTTCATATCAAAGTTTTTTTAAATGATAATGAGTATTTTGAAATTATATTTGATGCTTGGCTGTATTAAGTGCTTATTTTTATAGAGATTATTTTTAAATATATGCAGCATATGTAAGGGAAACCAAGTAAAAAAACAAGTAAAGAAAGTCTAAAGTCGGTCTAGGCCGACTATGAAATACCCTAAACCCACTTTTCAAAAGCAAAAAATTTTTATTGTAAATGGGCGTCTCCAAGGGCGGATGAAGCCTATATTTTATATGAATTTAAATGTTGATGAAAAATTTACACATACCAAGTTTTATTCCTGTAGCTCACAGTTAATGCCTTTATTGTGCTTTCGCTATGGGAGGTGGGCGTGTTCATGGACGGATTACTTCCAATTTTTGAACACACCTTAGTTTTGGTATAAAATACATGCATACCAAATTTAATTTCTCTATGACAAACATAACCTTATTTATTGAGTTTTAAACTTTTTGGATTGTATGGGAGGTGGGCGTGTCCGTAGGCGGATGACGTCCATTTTTCAAAACCATCTTTGTCTTAACATAAAAAGCATACGTGCCAAATTTTAGCTCTGTAGATTAAACAGACGCTTATTTATTGCGTTTTCAATTTTTGGGTTGTATGGAGGTGGGCGTGTCCATGAGCGGATGACGTCCATTTTTCGAAGACATCTTTGTGTTTGTATAAAACACATACATATCAAATTTTATTGTTGTAGGCTAATTATGAGCTGAGTTATGCAGTTTTCAATTTTCGCGTTGTATTGGAGGTAGGCGTGTCCGTGGGCGGATGATGTCCACTTTTCAAAACCGTCTTTGTTTTGTTACAAAAAAAATATGTGCCAAATTTTAGCTCTGTAGGTTAAACAGAAGCTTATTTATTGCGTTTTCAATTTTTGGGTTGTATGGGAGGTGGGCGTGTCCGTAAGCGGATGGCGTCCATTTTTCAAAGACATCTTTGTGTTGATATAAAACACATACATACCAAATTTTATTGTTGTAGGCTTATTATGAGCTGAGCTATGCAGTTTTCAATTTTCGCGTTGTATGGGAGGTAGGCGTGTCCGTGGGCGGATTCCAAAAATATTCAAAAGTGCAGATCCTTGGGTACATGTGACCATGTGTACCAAGTTTCATCCAATTATCTCAACTCCTTCTTCTTATCCTGTGTATACGGACAACACACAGACGGACAGACGGACGGAAGGACGGACGGACGGACGGACATGGATAGCTCGACTCACGTGATGACGCTGATCAAGAATATATATACTTTTCTATACCGGACTCGCTTCGTTCTATGCGTTACAAACGTTTGCACAAAGTTAATATACCCTGACCTTTCAGGTTTAGGGTATAATAAAGGTTACTTTTGACTTTAATTTTTTCGGTCAAAAATATCAAGCAATTTGTGTTTTCTTAAAGGCCGCTTGACAGATTGAACTGTTGACACCATGTGTAAAATGTCTCACCGATGAGATGAAAATAATAATATCAAAATTTTTTTATCGGTAAAATGACTTGAACAAATATAAATTACCTGATATATTTGACCGAAAAAATAAACGGCAGAAAATAACTGTTATTTTTGCCCAAAAAAACTATAAGGCGCAAAAAACTGTTATTTTTGTCGGAAAAAATAAAAATTAAGACATACAAGTTAATATGTGACACTTTCGACAAAAACCATAGCCGGTACGGTCCCTGGATGCAAATATTGAATCAACAAATTATTATTCCATTGATTGAATTTCTTTTCAGATACTTTCTCTCTCTATTTCACACTAAAATCTCTCTTATTTCTCTATTACTGTTAAAGAAGTTTCACTTCTGCCACGTGTACGTTGCTACACGCGAGTTTTTTTTTTATTTTTTTATTTACTTCAAGTCAATGAACAATCGTTCTTACAGACTATGATAATTTGTATAATTAAATGTTTTTCAATATTAGTTTAAATAATTTAATAATGGTTATTTAACACATTCTTTAATGATTGTTTGGAATTAGAAAAATCTATATTGCAGTAAAGCATACAGCTGTTGAACTCTAGCATTGCTCTATACATTGGTGAGTTAATGGCATAGTTGGTTCTGCATCTTCCTTGATAAAACATATCAAAATGACGTAATGTTCTACAAGGAACATTAAAATTGATTAGTTCAAGTAGTTTAGGGCAATCAATCGTCCCAACTACAATATCAAAAATGAATAACAGAGATAAAATGGTTCTTCTATTCTGAAGTGTTTTCAAATTTATAAGACTACAACGATCATTATAAGAAGGCAGAGGATTACTTGGATAATTTACTTTAAAAACAAATCTAGTAAAAGCTTTCTGAATTCGTTCCAGGCGTATTGTATGAGACGCATAAAACGGATTCCATATAAATGAAGCATATTCCAACTTCGAACGAACAATAGAAGTATAAATTATTTTTAATATAATAGGGTCCCTAAAAATAGAACCATTTCGCCGTACTACAGCAAGGAGAGAATAAGCTTTTGGAATAAGATAATTAAGATGGCAAATGAAAGTGAATTTTGAGTCAAAAACAACACCTAGATCTTTAATTTCATGAACAAATTTCAAAGGGAAATTATATAAATAGTAGGCTATTTTTAATGGACATGATGATTTTGTGAAAGTAGTTAACATACATTTTTCGAGATTAAGATAAAGACCATTTTGCAAACTCCAGTCATATAAAGAATTTAAATCTGATTGCAGTACCGAGGCATCCGATAAATTATTTATTTTCCGAAATATTTTTAAATCATCCGCGTATAACAGACATTGTGAATTTTTTTTTTTTTTAATATAATATCATTGATAAATATTATGAAAAGTAACGGATCCAAAATGCTGCCCTGTGGAACACCCGAAGAGGCAACAAATAGTCTTGAGATTTCATTTTCAACATAAACATGACATACCCTATTACTAAGATATGATCCAAACCATTCTAATAAATTAGAGTGAAACCCAATTTTCGCTAATTTTTTCAACAATATATTGTGAGAGACTTTATCGAAGGCTTTCGAAAAGTCTGTGTAGATGGAATCAACTTGATAACCCTGTTGGAAAGCTGAAATACAATATTCGCAAAAAATTGTAAGATTCGTTACCGTCGAACGGCCAGGTACAAAACCATGTTGAAATGGAGATATTAAGCGTTTTACAGCAAAATAAACTTTTCTTTTTACTATAATTTCGAAGAGTTTTGATACCGACGTTAGTTTAGAGATTGGTATATAGTTTTCAATATTATTTTTATTTCCAGATTTGAAAACTGGGGATATAAATGAAACTTTCCAGTCAGAAAGAAAAACTCCAGTAGATAAAGACTTGATATTTAGGCATTTAATTAAAAGTTCCTATTTCTAAAATCCAAACTCAAAGATTTAATTTCTCACATTCTTTGCAATTATATACAAACTTTTGTAGTTCCATCTTTAATTACGTTGTTCTTCTTAGCAAATATCTTCCTATTAAAATATCCTATTTTAAAATATCTTCACATTAAAAGTTTAGTTCTTTTTCTGTTATATTAAAATCTTTTCTAAGTTAAAATAACTTCAAACTGACTATGTAAAAATGTTGCCAAAATATGCTTTTTACCCTGTTGCCTTACAAACCAATGCCAAATAAAATTAATTATAGCTTAAAAGCCAATTCTCGTTAATGTAACTCGAGTGATTGCAACGTAAGCAAATCAATTAAATTGGAAGTTCGTTGAACTGCGTGGAATAACTCAACCGCAACAACCTTAAATAAGAAAAAAATGTTATATCAAACAAATATTTATAGAGAAGACAAGGAAATACAAGCAACAACAACAACAACAACAACAACAACAACAACAACAATAGCAGCAACAACAACAGACATCTTAAGCTTATGCTTAAGCAAATTAGCGCTATCCATCATTGACTGTACAAACTAAATAAAGTCCTTAATAATAATTGCTGAGAGTGCCTAAAATTATGCTTTGCTTTGGGTGCAAAATAGTCTCAGTTCATGTTATGGCAGACAAGATACTCAGGCGTACTTCAAAGAAATCTCGTACGCGTGCCTTTGTTTTTTTCTCATACTTTTAATTTGCATAAAATTGTATTTACCTTTTTGATGTTGTTGTTGTTGTGGCTGTTGTTACCAGTTCTGCTGTTTTATGTTTTTTTTCTGATTTCATTTTGCAGGGGGTACCCGCACGCATCTTTTTTGTTTATCATTTTTTTTTGGTTGTACCCTTGTCAAAATCAACAAATTTTGTGCTTTCCTCTGTTACTGATTAACGTACGTCAGCAAATTATTCAATTATTTTACATTTGCATGCATATATTTTTTTTTTTACTTCTTTTTTTTTTTTTTTTTTTTTTTTTATTGAGACTTTTAAACATTTTTTTTTTTTTTTTACATTGCAATATGTTTAACAGGTTAAATTATAGACTATAATGTATTATCTAAAACAAAATGGCAATAATATATAGAAGCAACGTGCTTAAGATAGAGTGTTAACAATAACAGAAATCTTATAAGGTTTTATAATGAAGGCAATTAGAGTGACCAAGTTTTGCTCATAACTTGTATGTTGACTTTGAGGAATTATTCTCATTATCAACTATGAAACTTAAAACTAAATAAAAAAATACAGAAAATTAAAATAGTATACATTTAAAATGCTTGTATTGTAACATGATAAAAGACAAATATGAATTAATGGTTAATTTACAATAAAAGTAATCAATGAGAATATAATAAAATTTAGCCTCTATGCATGTTCGGCAGTTTAATTCTATAAAATTCAGGTAAAGCGGTGGGGGAGTTGGAATTAGATAGCGTCTCATTCAAGATACCAATCGGAGAGAGGTAACAAGAACTAGACCAATTAAATTCCTTTTCTCTATTATAAATTTCAGAAACAAGAGAATTTTCATGAAATTCAAGTCTGTCAACAAATCTTTTTTGTAGATCAAAAGCATAGTTACAAAGAGGAATCACACGAGCTTCGTTATATATGTAATAGTTGGAGAACCTTTTAGTAGGCGACTGGAAATTCTTGTTAACACAACATCTAAGGATTTTTCTTTCGATAATTTGTAATTCCTTGGCTACTGATGGGGAGATTGAAAACCAAATAGGAAAAGCATATAAAATCGCAGAGCGAATACTAACCTTATAAATAAGTAATTTAGTTTTTTGACTAAGTGATTTGCAGTAAAATAACCTGGAAAACATTGCTTTTACTTTATGTATTTTTTTAATGACTAGTCTAGCATGTTCATTAAATTTAAAAAGTTTATTAAACGTGATTCCAAGGTATTTTATACTGTCTTGAAAAGGAATATCAGCATCATTTAGATTTAATTTAAGATTTTTGCTTTCTGGAACTACTTTCCTGTTACATTTGCCTGAAGCATTTCTCATACAAATAGCTTGTGATTTTACGGCATTAATAGTAATACCCCACGATTTATAATAGTCATTAATTACTCTAAGATGATTTCTAACTATCCGGAGAGCATCAGCAGGAGATTTATCATGAGCGTAAATAAGTGAATCATCAGCATAAAGGATGCTTTTTGATCCATTTATTTCGTGGGGAAAATCATGGATTAAAATATTATAAAGATGGGGAGCTAAAACAGCACCTTGTGGTACCCCACTTTTAATAGAACCAACATTTGAATTAAGATTGTTTATTTGTATGTAAAAAATCCTATCACTAAGAAAACTTATAAACAATTTAATAAGGAAGGGGTCAAATCCAATTTGAATTAATTTGTAAATAAGTCCTTTATGGAAAGCTCTATCAAATGCTTTCTCTATATCAAGTGATACTGCAACTGTACAGGATCTTTCTCTCAAATTACTTACTACGTCATTATGTAATTTTAGTAAAGCGTGAACAGTTGAGTGTCCAGGTTTGAAACCAAATTGATGTTCAGGAATAAAGCTAAAGTTCATATTAGAATCCATCTTAGATTTAATAACCCTTTCGAATAGTTTACCTAAATTAGATAGTAACGAAATTGGTCTAAAATTGTTTAGTGCAAAAGAATTTGTATTTTTCTTTATAGGAATGACTTTAGCAATTTTCCATTTTAACGGAAAATAGCCATTATTTATACAATTGTTAAAAATGATGGACAGAAATTTATATGCAGAATTTGAAAATTTTTTTATAACAAAATTTGAAATCATATCGGGTCCCTCTGATTTTTTTGAATTTAAATTTTTTGCTAAATTTTGTAAACTATTAGGATTTGTAAAATGATTATCTGAATTATTTTGTATAGAATTGAAGCTATCATCGAATATGTAAATTGGGTTGTTACAACCTGACAGAACCGCATCAATTGATGTATCAATTAAATCAAAATTTGCTTCAATAGGAATATTTTCCTTATAAATGTCTGTAAAATGATTTTTAAAAGCTTCTCCAATTTCATAGCTATCATAAGTAAAACCATCATTGCACTCAATTTTATTACAAAATTTTGAATTATTTCTATTGATGAATCTGTATAGTTCTTTGTATGCAAAAGGACCAGGTTTAATGTTTGATAATTTCTCGTTAAGCACAAAAGCTTGATGAGATTTTATTTGATTTTTGATCATAATATTAAGTAATTTAATCTGTGCTGACAAGAGTCTTTTTTACTTCTTCTTTGTACATTAATGTTGTTGTTATTTTTGGTTTTCATTGTAAGCTACACGAAAAGTTGCTTTCTTATGCAAATTTTTTTTGTGTTGAATGAACTTTTAGGCGGAGAGCATATCGGAAAATAATAACAACAACAACAATACTAACAGGTATTATTATGTGCGTAATAAAGGTTTATTTTGATTGAGTTTGTTTGTTGGTTTAATGTTTGTTTGTCTACCGATACCAACAATTACAGCAGCATGTCTTCATTAAGCTATCAAATCACACAAGCAGATAAAATGATATGCAAATAATAAAGCTTGCATAACTTAAGGAGCAGTTTAAATAAGAAAGCAACAAATATAATTTAGGATATTTTTTTATTTTATTTAGTAGAGCTTTTATGAAATATTTGAATAAATTTTCGAAGGCATTACTTCATTGATTACCGAAGAGTAACTAAATAATATTAAATAAAACTATTGTAATGAATGATAAGAATTTTAAAGCTGAAAAAATAATAAAGCTTGCATAACTTAAGGAGCAGTTTAAATAAGAAAAAAAAACAATTTTTTAAGATATTTTCTTATTTTATTTAGTAGAGCTTTTATGAAATATTTGAATAAATTTTCGACTATTATAATGAATGATAAGAATTTTAAAGCTGAAAAAATAATAAAGCTTGCATAACTTAAGGAGCAGTTTAAATAAGAAAAAAAAACAATTTTTTAAGATATTTTCTTATTTTATTTAGTAGAGCTTTTATGAAATATTTGAATAAATTTTCGACTATTATAATGAATGATAAGAATTTTAAAGCTGAAAAAATAATAAAGCTTGCATAACTTAAGGAGCAGTTTAAATAAGAAAAAAAAAAATTTTTTAGGATATTTTCTTATTTTATTTTGTAGAGCTTTTATGAAATATTTGAATAAATTTTCGAAGGCATTACTTCATTGATTACCGAAGCGTAACTAAATAATATCAAATAAAACTATTATAATGAATGATAAGAATTTTAAAGCTGAAAAAATAATAAAGCTTGCATAACTTAAGGAGCAGTTTAAATAAGAAAAAAAATTTTTTAGGATATTTTTTTATTTTATTTAGTAGAGCTTTTATGAAATATTTGAATAAATTTTCGAAGGCATTACTTCATTGATTACCGAAGCGTAACTAACTAATATCAAATAAAACTATTATAATGAATGATAAGAATTTTAAAGCTGAAAAAATAATAAAGCTTGCATAACTTAAGGAGCAGTTTAAATAAGAAAAAAAAACAATTTTTTAGGATATTTTCTTATATTATTTTGTAGAGCTTTTATGAAATATTTGAATAAATTTTCGAAGGCATTACTTCATTGATTATCGAAAAGTAACTAAATAATATAAAATAAAGTTATTCTGATCAATGTTAAAAATTGTAAAACGGAATAAGGCATATTTTTATTGTGAAATATTTTAACGGTTTATTAACACTAGTATTGCCTGGGGTCGAAATTCGACCAATTTATTGATTGTCTATTTTTAAAATTATATGCGAGCTGGTTAAAATAAGTTCGAGGCTATACCTCTTAATTGATTAGAGATATAAAGCTATTTTATTCAAAAAAAAAATATTTTTTTTATTTTAATTTTTTTTTTTTGCAAAAACAGAAAAACAAAAAAAAACAAATTGGCCATTTCAGCCCTTGAAAGGACTTTGACCGAGCTTCTTATGATCAATTGTGTTGTGTGTGTTATTAAATGTTTGCACACAATTGACCGAGAACTGGACCTACATGTCTTATGCCGATTCCGAAACGGCTCATGTTCTCAAGAAGCTTTATACGGCATTATTTAATCTCTAAGGTTTGCCATTGTCTGCAAAAGTTTGCCATTGTCTGCAAAAAATCTTTTTGCCACGGCTGGGGATCGAACCCAGGCTCCGGGCATGCTTAGCCACACACTTAACCTTCATGGCACGGTCACCACAACAGAAAAAAACCTTTTAAAAAAATTTAATTTTGTCAAAGAAATCATAGGGGGTACCTTGATTTATTGATGGCACAGAGAGTTTATTAATATAGTGTCAAGAAAAAATAAATTCACCTAAAATCCGGTTTAGTTTTTGAAAAAAAAATCAAAAATGCAATTTTGAGTTTTTGTTTTTTTTTACATCAAAAATCATTTTAACCCCATATTTTGAAGAATAAATCAAATTTTGTGGTCTTTTTTAAAAGGAATAATTTAAATATTAACAAAAAAAAAACGGTATTATTTTCCAAAGTTTTTTAAGTTAACTAAAAAGACTTAAATAAAAAAAGAAATAAATGAAATCTATACACAGATGGCGCAGATATTGGCTTCCAAATTTAGAACATTTAATTTGAGGGAGTTTTTTTCTTTCTCTTGGCATTTGGTTGAAACACACGCTAAATATCTAACGACAATATTAAGAAAATTCATTAAAAATACTTTTGGTTAGAACTTTGCTGTAGTTTTTATCACATATAAAAGAAAATTTAACAAAATTTCAAAAATAATTAGAAAAATTGAAAAATCGTTAAAATTTGATCAAGATATAGACATGGAAAGTAAATTTTTTGCATTAAATACAAATGTTTTAACAAATTTCACAATTGATGAGAGCATAACACTAAGGTTTTTAAAGAAATTGTTATTTTTGAAAAAAATTCAAATTTGACCAACTCAAGAACTCTCTGCCAACCAAATTTCATGTTAATCAAAGAAATGCAATTTTGAGTTTTTGTTTTTTTACAACAAAAATAATTTTTACCCCATATTTTAAGAATAAATCAAATTTTGTGGTATTTTTTTAAAAGGAATAATTTAAATATAAACAAACAAAAAACGGTACTTTTTTTAATTTAACTGATAAGACTTAAATACAAAAAAAAAATAAATTAAATCTATTCGCAGATGGTGGAGATATTGGCTTCCAAATTTAGAACATTCAATTTGAGAGAGTTTTTTTCTCTCTCTTGGCTTTTGGTTGAAACACACGCTAAATATCTTACGACAATATTAAGAAAATTCATTAAAAATACTGCTGGTTAGAACTTTGCTATAATTTTTATCTCATTTGAAAGAAAATTTAACAAACTCTTAGAAAATATTAGAAAAATTGAAAAATCGTTAAAATTCGACCCAGATATTGACATGGAAAGTCAATT
>OY282643.1:122243890-122461390 GCA_958299015.1 Tetanocera ferruginea | reverse complement strand
GTCTGGCTGTCTACTTCAATTTCATTTTCAGCTTTTCATCTGCAAACAGGGTATGTTGTCCCTTTTTTTTTTTGTTCTGTCTTTCTTTTTTATTGTGTTTTGCTGCTCGTGTTCTTTTTGAGCACATGTCTGCGTGGCTAAACTTTTAAAAATAATGTTTTCATTCAGCAATTTCGACAGAATGAAAGTAAAAGTTTTTTGTAATACTTATGTAAAGCCGCCTGGGGTTTCCTTCAAGCTTAAAGCTTTATAATTTAACAAAAATCACATGTTTTCCTGGTTTAGAGACCTGTTTTGAACTGTACGTGCGTTGGTCATGTGCGCAGGTGAGTGACAGCAAGACTTTTGAACACTTGATATATGTTGCGATTTATTTGAGTGAAATTGATTCCTTGACTGATGAGCTGGAAGTGTAGAGTGCAGGGATTTCATTGTTTTGTAAATAAAAACGCATAAAAGTTGGCTGTTATTGAAAAAATTGTTCAACTTAAGTGAAACAAGGATTTGGAAAAGTTGTAGCTTTTATTTAAGAAAATAAAAATATATTAAAAATATGTCAGAAAGGAAATATTTTAAAATCTATTAATGTCTAGTAGCGCCCTAAAGCAGGCAAAAGTTGCTATATACTACATGAAAACTTTCACTGAAGTGCCAACTTGATACAACAAAATCAAACCAACTTTACAGACAACGCCAAAAAGTATGCTTTGCAAATAAAAATGCACTCAAAACTTTTCAAGCATTAGTATTATTTTTATTATGTTTAACAAAGCAACAAAAAAAAAACACATTTCGGCCAAATGCTGCAAATGTCCAAATAATAGCAAGCTTCCAACAACATTTCTTCCATAGAAAAGTTACTAACACTTGCATACATTTTGGCTTATATGCGCCGAAAAGTTTGCGGTCAACAGTGAAAGCAAAAAAAGTCCCAAAAACTACCCAAGAAAATCATCAAAAAGCGCAGCAAAGAAACTCTGACAGCCGGCTGTCAAAACTTTTTTGATTATCTTAATTGCAATTTTCCGATTTTATGTCGTCGTCTTTGTTGGCCAACAACATGACAACCAACAAAAACAAATAGCAGCAGTCAAAAAAAAAGGGGAGACAAACTGAAATTAACAAGATTGACCCATGTTCAAGACGACAACGAAGATTTTCCATAAGCAAAAGAAAAACCAAAAACTCTGAACAACAAAAATAACAACAACAACAACAGCAACAGCGGCCATAAAAGTAGCAGCAGCAGCAACAAAAGCAAATTTTTGCTAGCAAGTAGTTTGGAAAGTTTGCGCTCCTTCGGGGTTTAACTTGTGTTTAATTTTTTTTTTTTTCTATAAGCAGTTCCTTTTTTTGTTGTTGTTGTTCTTCCTGCTGTGCTGCCACATAATCACAATTGGAAAATAATAATCGTTAAGTTGAATACTTGATTAACTTGGGGACAGCAGCTTGTCTGTGTTGGCCATAATAAGCGATGTGTGCCCGCTGTTGTCTTAACTGCGCCATCTTTTACTCTAACATTGCTCTGCTTTCCCTGCTAACCACCGCAACGCTGCTCAAGTTTTAGTTCAGCTTTAATTGCAGACAACACAATTAAATAATGCTGCGTTGCCAAAAGCAGTTGAAGGAAAAAAACCCATTTTCTAAAAGCAGCTATTAGGCGTTATCGTACTTGTTTTTGTTCATAGTTTCTTCAATATAATATCGTCCATTTTGATAATAATATTTTGGCAGCATACTTTGAGGTGCTTAAATTAATTGTTGTTAATACTTTGTCAACAAGAGATAAACTGATAATAAAGCTAGTAATAAAGCTAAAAAGAATTAAATCAATTTATTAAAAATTATATCAAACTTAAATATCATTAAAAGAAAATTTTAAAAAGCAATTTAAAAAATAAAAATCAAAATCAAAATCAAAATCAAAATCACAATCAAAATCAAAATCAAAATCAAAATCAAAATCAAAATCAAAATCAAAATCAAAATCAAAATCAAAATCAAAATCAAAATCAAAATCAAAATCAAAATCAAAATCAAAATCAAAATCAAAATCAAAATCAAAATCAAAATCAAAATCAAAATCAAAATCAAAATCAAAATCAAAATCAAAATCAAAATCAAAATCAAAATCAAAATCAAAATCAAAATCAAAATCAAAATCAAAATCAAAATCAAAATCAAAATCAAAATCAAAATCAAAATCAAAATCAAAATCAAAATCAAAATCAAAATCAAAATCAAAATCAAAATCAAAATCAAAATCAAAATCAAAATCAAAATCAAAATCAAAATCAAAATCAAAATCAAAATCAAAATCAAAATCAAAATCAAAATCAAAATCAAAATCAAAATCAAAATCAAAATCAAAATCAAAATCAAGATCAAGATCAAGATCAAGATCAAGATAAAGATCAAGAGCGAGATCAAGATCAAGATCAAGATCAAGATCAAAATCAAAATCAAGATGAAGATGAAGATGAAGATCAAGATCAAGATCAAGATCAAGATCAAGATCAAGATCAAGATCAAAATAAAGCTCAAGATCAAGCTCAAGATCAAGATCAAGATCAAGATCAAGATCAAGATCAAGATCAAGATCAAGATCAAGATCAAGATCAAGATCAAGATCAAGATCAAGATCAAGATCAAGATCAAGATCAAGATCAAGATCAAGATCAAGATCAAGATCAAGATCAAGATCAAGATCAAGATCAAGATCAAGATCAAGATCAAGATCAAGATCAAGATCAAGATCAAGATGAAGATCAAGATCAAGATCAAGATCAAGATCAAAATCAAAATCAAAATCAAAATCAAGATCAAGATCAAGATCAAGATCAAGATCAAGATCAAGATCAGGATCCAGATCAAGATCAAGATCAAGATCAAGATCAAGATCAAGATCAAGATCAAGATCAAGATCAAGATCAAGATCAAGATCAAGATCAAGATCAAGATCAAAAACAAAAACAAGATTAAAATAAATATCATGATCATGATCCAGATTTGGATCAAGATTAAGATGAAGAACAAAATGAAGATTAACAAGAAATTAAGGACCAAAAACAACATCAGGCTCAAGAAAGGATGAGAATCAAGATCAAAATCAAGGTCAAGATCAGGCTCAAGATCAATCTGAAGACAAGATCAAGATCCGGATCAAGATCAAGATCAAGATGAAGATCAAGATCAAGATCAAGATCAAGATCAAGATCAAGATCAAGATCAAGATCAAGATCAAGATCAAGATCAAGATCAAGATCAAGATCAAGATCAAGATCAAGATCAAGATCAAGATCAAGATCAAGATCAAGATCAAGATCAAGATCAAGATCAAGATCAAGATCAAGATCAAGATCAAGATCAAGATCAAGATCAAGATCAAGATCAAGATCAAGATCAAGATCAAGATCAAGATCAAGATCAAGATCAAGATCAAGATCAAGATCAAGATCAAGATCAATATGTAGATCAAGAATGGTACTGGTGCTGGTTCTGATACTGGTGCTGGTGCTGGTACTGGTTAAAATTCTTTATTTAGTCCTCGGCGGATCAACTTTTTAACAGCTTAACATTTTTAAACAATCTCGAACTGTTTTCACAAAATGTGTGTTTAAGTGATACAGGGTGGCTTTACTGCTCAATGATTGTTCTTTATGGTAATGTTTGCACAGACATAATTAATGCTTTGTTTTGCTTTGTTTTTATTCAGATACTTTTATAAAAATGTGTCACATTTTGTGATGAAGCATAAAAACATGCGCGCCCATAAATATGTTACATTTTTTAACCAACACAGCTAAAATAAAAGCACACTTCGTAGCTATGTTTTGCGCTGGCTGAGGGCTAAATCAATGCAGTGCAATTTAGTGAAGTGTGAAATTAGAAAATGTCAATAAGAAATTCCAAACACTAAAAAAATATATGTATTTTCACAACAGTGCGCTGACTTCAAGCTACAAAACAGCAAACACAGTGTTGGCTTCAATAAAAAAAAAAAAAAATAACGGTTATAAAATTTAAAACAGCCAGTGAAAAGCAACATAGAATAAGAGAAACCAACAAAAAAGGCATTCCGAAAACCTGACGCCTGAATTTAATAACAAATACTATGACACTGTGACACATACTATAAAAGCAGTCAGCCGTAAAATGACAACAGCCAACAACAACAAGAACAAGAATAGCAGCAGCAGCAGCTACAACAATTTGCAAACATTATGATGCTAAAACACGGCTGCTACTAAAGATAAAAGTTTTAAAATTAAAATTTTTTTGAATAACAACACATTTTATTTTTAACAAAAATTAGAAATAAAAAGTTAAATCAAAAAGATTCATTACACACGTACAAACATACACACGTGTTGTTCAGACATGCATGGTTATAAAAAAAAAACAACGGAAGTGCTGTCATTTTGATATTCTTATGCTTATTCTTATTCTTATTCTTATTTGTTTGTTGTTTAATACAAAAGCAATGAAAAGCTAGGGTTTGTTTGACTTATAAAAAAAAAAATAAAACTTTGCGCAAATTCACTTTGCTTGGGGTTGATATGACGTCATTCTGTGGCATTCTTTGGCAGTGCTGCTTTAGCGTCGCTTGCTTTCTTGACAATTTACAGTTTCACGCTTCTTTAAATATACGAAAGCAGGGAAAATAAGTTTATTTTTTTTTGTTCTTTAGAATTTGCTAAAGACAAAAAATTAAGCAAGTTGTGTTCGAGTACTGTATCGAGAGTCCTTTGTGGGTGCTGGTGAAGGCAAACAAAGCCATGAATGCTTTGAAAAATCATAAAAGAAAACAAACAGGATGTTCTGAAGTAATGCAATTTTATTGATTTTAAAAGGTGTTTTTTGTAAAGATATCTGTTGAAGAACTTTTGTGGTGGTATGGAAAAAAAATTTAACATCGAGTGCCTATTGTTTGTTATATAAAAAAGAGAATATTGAGTGTTTAAAAAAATATTTAAATTTTTTCACATTATTACAAAACTCAATATTAAAAAAAAAATGTCCAATTAAACATATATTTGCTTGGCCTTCTTAAACACAAAGTAGGTTTACTTTAAGCTTAATTTTATTTCTAACGAAATTCCAGTGAAAATAACTACAAATCAAACTTCATGCTCTTGCCTGTCTGCTCAACTTAAAATCAACCCTTTGACGTTATCTGCATCTATTGAATTTTAATAAGAATAAACAAAAAAAAAAACAAAATTCAGAGCAGCATTTTAGGGGTTTAATACGTTACTGATTTAAGGGTTTTATGTAATACTTGACGTGCAGCATGCCATGTAATGCGATAAATTTTGTTTGGCGGTTACTTTTTTGTTTATTATTTGTTGCTATTTTGCATATAAACTAGAAAAAAAAGGAATTTATCTTCTTCTCGTTTTTTTTTTTTCTTAAACATATTTTTTTTGTCATGACAGCAAAGTAGGAGGTTTTTATTAAAGCTAAAGCTGGATTTTATATGCTTCGTCAGTCGACGCGTCATAAAAACTTTGAATTTTTTGTTTGCTTTTTATTTATGCAAAAGTAAGATAGTTGTTTTTTTATTGCTGTAAAAAATGTGAAATTAATAACTAAATCATGTCATGTTGATGTGGCAGCAACATTAAAATGCTTGCTGGCAACTTTTATGCTACTTTTTTTTTGCTTAAAACGGCTTCTTTGCGTGCAGCTGCAATCTCAGTTCTCTAGAGTTTTGAAGCTGCTGCTGCTGCTCGCGCCACTCCTAATCATCGATAATTAATGAGTTCTGACAATTGCACGTCTCTCAAGCGTCTGTTGTGGCTACCAAACGCTCGATTAATGTAGCGCACACAGAGTACTGCTGTCTGGGCATGCTGTATAGTCTTGATTGTGGCTAAGCAGTTGGAGTCAGATCCAACCAATGCTTTAATGAGCAGCATTTTAATTGAGTTTGCATGTTTATGGCTGCCGCTCGCTCAGTCCAGCCCAGTCGAGTCCAGCACAGCACAGCGCGTTCAGCCGCACAATTCTAGTGCTCAACATAATAACACAACAGTATGAGGGCTATCGATCTGTCATGCCAAGCTTTGTTATGCTGATGTTTTGTTGTTGTTGTTGTTGTTGTTGTATTGGTAAAATATGCTCTATTGGTGGTTATTGCGGATTGAAGCTGTGCGGGTGGTTTGAGCTTGAGTGCTTGTTTTGTTGTAGCGGAACTCGTTACAATCACTTTATTTCATTTTCATGCATTGACTTTGATTGTTTGAGCGGTCGCTGCGGATGCAATGAAAATGAAGCATACTTTTAGGTGCTTGAAAGTTATTTGCTAGAAGCATGTAGAGTGTACTTGAATGTTTACGGAAAGGGAAAGTGTTGCGGCTGAAGTCAGATTAAATTGTGTACAAAAGGTGAAGAGGAAATAGGGGGAAATATACTGCAGTGCTATTAATTTGATTATAGTTAAAGAGGGAGAGGGTTATCAATAAACTCAACGTAAAAATCGAATTTTCAGCAAAGCAGCTTAGATAAGTTCTAAATGTTTTTTTATATCATATATTATATATTTAATTTACTTCATATATCATATTTCATATTTTCATATTTTCATATTTTCATATTTTCATATTTTCATATTTTCATATTTTCATATTTTCATATTTTCATATTTTCATATTTTCATATTTTCATATTTTCATATTTTCATATTTTCATATTTTCATATTTTCATATTTTCATATTTTCATATTTTCATATTTTCATATTTTCATATTTTCATATTATCATATTTTCATATTTTCATATTTTCATATTTTCATATTTTCATATTTTCATATTTTCATATTTTCATATTTTCATATTTTCATATTTTCATATTTTCATATTTTCATATTTTCATATTTTCATATTTTCATATTTTCATATTTTCATATTTTCATATTTTCATATTTTCATATTTTCATATTTTCATATTTTCATATTTTCATATTTTCATATTTTCATATTTTCATATTTTCATATTTTCATATTTTCATATTTTCATATTTTCATATGTTCATATTTTCATATTTTCATATTTTCATATTTTCATATTTTCATATTTTCATATTTTCATATTTTCATATTTTCATATTTTCATATTTTCATATTTTCATATTTTCATATTTTCATATTTTCATATTTTCATATTTTCATATTTTCATATTTTCATATTTTCATATTTTCATATTTTCATATTTTCATATTTTCATATATTCATATTTTCATATTTTCATATTTTCATATTTTCATATTTTCATATTTTCATATTTTCATATTTTCATATTTTCATATTTTCATATTTTCATATTTTCATATTTTCATATTTTCATATTTTCATATTTTCATATTTTCATATTTTCATATTTTCATATTTTCATATTTTCATATTTTCATATTTTCATATTTTCATATTTTCATATTTTCATATTTTCATATTTTCATATTTTCATATTTTCATATTTTCATATTTTCATATTTTCATATTTTCATATTTTCATATTTTCATATTTTCATATTTTCATATTTTCATATTTTCATATTTTCATATTTTCATATTTTCATATTTTCATATTTTCATATTTTCATATTTTCATATTTTCATATTTTCATATTTTCATATTTTCATATTTTCATATTTTCATATTTTCATATTTTCATATTTTCATATTTTCATATTTTCATATTTTCATATTTTCATATATTCATATTTTCATATTTTCATATTTTCATATTTTCATATTTTCATATTTTCATATTTTCATATTTTCATATTTTCATATTTTCATATTTTCATATTTTCATATTTTCATATTTTCATATTTTCATATTTTCATATTTTCATATTTTCATATTTTCATATATTCATATTTTCATATTTTCATATTTTCATATTTTCATATTTTCATATTTTCATATTTTCATATTTTCATATTTTCATATTTTCATATTTTCATATTTTCATATTTTCATATTTTCATATTTTCATATTTTCATATTTTCATATTTTCATATTTTCATATTTTCATATTTTCATATTTTCATATTTTCATATTTTCATATTTTCATATTTTCATATTTTCATATTTTCATATTTTCATATTTTCATATTTTCATATTTTCATATTTTCATATTTTCATATTTTCATATATTCATATTTTCATATTTTCATATTTTCATATTTTCATATTTTCATATTTTCATATTTTCATATTTTCATATTTTCATATTTTCATATTTTCATATTTTCATATTTTCATATTTTCATATTTTCATATTTTCATATTTTCATATTTTCATATTTTCATATTTTCATATTTTCATATTTTCATATTTTCATATTTTCATATTTTCATATTTTCATATTTTCATATTTTCATATTTTCATATTTTCTTATTTTCATATTTTCATATTTTCATATTTTCATATTTTCATATTTTCATATTTTCATATTTTCATATTTTCATATTTTCATATTTTCATATTTTCATATTTTCATATTTTCATATTTTCATATTTTCATATTTTCATATTTTCATATTTTCATATTTTCATATTTTCATATTTTCATATTTTCATATTTTGATATTTTCATATGTTCATATTTTCATATTTTCATACTTTCATATTTTCATATTTTCATATTTTCATATTTTCATATTTTCATATTTTCATATTTTCATATATTCATATTTTCATATTTTCATAATTTCATATTTTCATATTTTCATATTTTCATATTTTCATATTTTCATATTTTCATATTTTCATATTTTCATATTTTCATATTTTCATATTTTCATATTTTCATATTTTCATATTTTCATATTTTCATATTTTCATATTTTCATATTTTCATATTTTCATATTTTCATATTTTCATATTTTCATATTTTCATATTTTCATATTTTCATATTTTCATATTTTCATATTTTCATATTTTTAAATATTCAAATTTTCATATTTTTATATTTTCATATTTTCATATTTTCATATTTTCATATTTTCATATTTTCATATTTTCATATTTTCATATTTTCATATTTTCATTATTTCATATTTTCATATTTTCATCTTTTCATATTTTCATATTTTCATATTTTCATATTTTCATATTTTCATATTTTCATATTTTCATATTTTCATATTTTCATATTTTCATATTTTCATATTTTCATATTTTCATATTTTCATATTTTCATATTTTCATATTTTCATATTTTCATATTTTCATATTTTCATATTTTCATATTTTCATATTTTCATATTTTCATATTTTCATATTTTCATATTTTCATATTTTCATATTTTCATATTTTCATATTTTCATATTTTCATATTTTCATATTTTCATATTTTCATATTTTCATATTTTCATATTTTCATATTTTCATATTTTCATATTTTCATATTTTCATATTTTCATATTTTCATATTTTCATATTTTCATATTTTCATATTTTCATATTTTCATATTTTCATATTTTCATATTTTCATATTTTCATATATTCATATTTTCATATTTTCATATTTTCATATTTTCATATTTTCATATTTTCATATTTTCATATTTTCATATTTTCATATTTTCATATTATTTCATATTTCATTTGTCATATTTCTTGTCTTCAACATCGCACAGCATCCAAAAACCAAGCAGTTTTTGATATTTTGTTATAAAATTCAATATCCATGATACTCCGAAGAAACAGAAGAATATTATTAAGCAGCAAAATCATGCATTCTCGAGAAAATTAGAAAATGAATGATACATGTGAATGGAAAACAGGAAGACGTTATTTTTATGAAGATACAACCCAATCAGCCAAACAAGCTTGGAATAAGCTTTAAACAAGCTTACACACGTAAGCCTCAAGCTTGGATAACGCTTTCATTTACTATTGTAGAACGCTTACATGTAATTGCAGGATAAACGAAAGTGAACCCTTGGAATAATATTCCTTACTTCAAGCTTAATCCAAGTGTTGTTTTTACAATTGGATATAAGTGTTTTAATGAGCTTTTTCCAAGTGTGCTACATTCAACAAATCAATTAGCACTCGCGAAAAATTTTTATTCCGTGGCTCAGTTGGTAAGCCACTGGTTATTTGATTTGTTGTGATTTGGACATCCAATGTTCAATTCCCAACCGGAACATTTTTATTTTTATTTATTTTTTATTTTCGTTTGTTAAAATTGAAGCATATATTTATATGAAAAATTGCATGTTTTCAAAAATTTTTGTGTTTGCTACCCCAGGGATCGAACGCGCGAACCACCGCATATGAGTCGGACACTCTAACAGCTTGCCGTTAGCCTTATGGCTGCTGAGCGAACAAAATGAAAATGTATGTATATATGAGAGCATCACAACTTTGAACAGTTGTAAAACTATTACCGTTGTCAGCGTTTTCTAAGTATGATTGCAAAACACTTACTTAATGCAAGCCTTTCCAAGTATTATTTTACATCACTTGCTTTTTGTGTTTTACGCAATAGTTATACAAAGCAACTTGACAATTTATTACCCGGGCAAATATTTTTCAAGAGTGCTTGGATAAGGCTTGCTTTTTGTATTGCATGTAAGCTTAATACAAGCACTATTTCTAAATGGTTGATTGGGAAGGTAATGCCCAAAAGTGATAACGTATTAGTGCTCAGTATATGTTTATTTGTTTTTCTTTTTGATGAACTTAGCTATATTATTTAGACCCAGATATTAATAAGTTATCATGTTTCGTTTTGAAAATTTTAAAAATCCACTAGCTAACCCTTTAAGGGTTAACAATACATACTCGCATCTAGATTAATTTCAATAACTAAAATAACTTTATGTTGTACGTTAATATATTATGAAGTCATTCAAAAATATTTTTCATTTTAAATTATAAATTAAGCTTAGTTATATCAAGCATTTTGAACTACGTAGGTTAACTTTTAAGTCTTGAGATATGGTGAAATTACTGTGGGTGTGGCAAATTTTACTTGTCATCTTAAAGTTTAACATTTCTAATGGTGAACGCCTCAGCATGTTTTGTCATACAAGTGTTATTTCTGTTGATTACAGATACTGAGAATATAAATCATGTTAAAAAAATGGAATTACATCGGTAATATTTTGGTGCGATGATATTCTTCGACTTTCTTTGTGGAGTAAACAAACAGGGTGATGTGGCTCACCCTCTGGAGCCACCTTGTTTCGTTGGTTTTCGAAATTCAATCGTGGTCGCACTTTGCCACAAACAAATTTCGTGAAGGTTGTTGTGCCACAAAAACGTCGATGCTATGGGTAATAAAGTGGTAATCAGGTCGTGGTGTCCTTCTTGCAATTCACAATCGTTTCGACCCATCCTTTGTAAAAAAATCCCATACAGCTAATTTTGAATTTATATGTGCCAAAGTCTGTATCGCTAAGCGGTTCATATTCATTATCTGCTGCTATATTCGCCCTTCTCAACCAGTGAATGGTTATCAGCTCGCAGTAGACGCAATTGATTCACTTTTTGATGTTATAGACCCATCTGACACAGTTATATTTCTGGGGGACTTTAATCTTCCCAGCCTTCAATGGGTTCTGTCAGATGACGAGTGCCATTATTTCGCTTCAAATGCTACATCTGAAAAAGAAATTCTCTTTACTAGCTGCCTTTTAGACTCTGGCCTTTACCAGTTGAGCGGAGTAACAAACAATATAGGTAGACAATTAGACCTTGTCTTTTCTTCAGATTCAGATAATTGTGTAGTCTCTGCTAGTAACCACCTTCTTTCAACACTCGATCACTACCATCCTCCTCTATCTCTTACCTTTTCTTACAACAATAATATCATAAACACACACTTTGAACACGCGTATAGCTTCAACTTTCGGAAAACTGATTTTGTAAAACTTGAGATCTTAATCAGCAGAATCGATTTCCAACATCTTTTCGATAATGCCCATGAAAATGTTGATAATGCTGTTGCTCTCTTCTATGACAAAATTTTCGACTGCTTCACACAATCTGTCCCATTTAATAGGCAGAAGAACTTTTTGTCATCTCCCCCCTGGTACAATAAGGAATTACGCTCACTTCGTAATAAAAGGAACAAACTTTGGCGCACTTATTTAACTACTCGTTCTTCTATTGACCTCACAAACTATCTTCACGCCTATAACCATTTTTCTGCACTCTGTGAACATCTATATGACTCTTATCTTGCTCATATTCAAACAAAATTGGTGTCGGATCCTAAAAGCTTCTACAAGTTCATCAATATTAAAAGAAAATCTGACAACTATCCATCTACCCTTACTTTTTCAGATATCTCCTCAGATAACCCGGAAATAATTGCAAACCTATTTGCAAATTTCTTCAGTCAGTCATTCATAAGTCATAAGGATGAATTAGACTATGAATACTTTTCTTCACTAAGGAATTGTGCTCAAACCTCGCTGACTTCTGTTGATATTACACTAACTGATGTCTTAGCAAAGCTACACAATCTAAAAGATGATTTTTCTCCTGGACCCGATGGGTTGCCTGCTATTGTCATCAAAAAATTCGCGAACTTTTTGGCTCATCCCCTTTTGACACTCTTTCAACTTTCTATTTCTAACTCAGTTTTTCCAAAGTTATGGAAGAATTCGTACATAATCCCTTTACATAAAAAAGGACCT
This sequence comes from Tetanocera ferruginea, assembly GCA_958299015.1. Lineage (NCBI taxonomy): Eukaryota > Metazoa > Arthropoda > Insecta > Diptera > Sciomyzidae > Tetanocera > Tetanocera ferruginea. The sequence goes on along the minus strand of OY282643.1, from coordinate 122,448,713 downwards.
AAAAATGATATTGCTAATTACAGACCTATTGCAAAACTGTCATGTACTCCCAAAATTTTTGAAAGTATTATCTACGATATTCTCTTCTTCCATTGCAAATCTATCTTTCCTCCTAGTCAACATGGTTTTCTAAAGTGTAGATCGACTACCACCAACCTCACACAATTTGTTTCAAACACTTTATGCTCGTTGGAAAATGGTTACGAAGTTGATGCAGTTTCCACCGACTTTAGTAAAGCGTTTGACAAAATCTCTCACACTATCATCCTTCTTAAGCTTAAAGCCTTTGGTTTTCCATCTCTGTTTATGTCATGGATTAAATCTTATCTCGAAGATCGCAGTTATAATGTCATCTTTAGATTTTCCAATTCAAAATCTTTTACAGCTTCCTCTGGTGTCCCACAAGGCAGTCACCTTGGTCCTTTGCTATTCGTCTTAACAATTGCTGATGTTGATGGTATCATCAATGAATCCAATCTTTCTGTGTATGCTGATGATATGAAAATCTATCGGCGCATACAAACTAATGCCGATTCTCGCAAACTTCAAGACGATCTGGTCAGCTTTTCCATTTGGTGTCAAAATAATCTTCTGGAACTCAACGTCAGCAAATGTCAAGCTATAACATATTCTCGTAAGCGACACCAACTTCCTCCAAGAACGTATTACATTCTCGGCAAGCCAGTTCCCTCTGTATGCTTTTTACGGGATTTAGGCGTTATTTGCGACAAAGAACTTAACTTTCGGTCTCATGTTGATAATATCATTAATAGAGCCAACTCTGCACTTGGTTTCGTGAAACACTGGTCCAGAGAGTTCTCCAATCCTTACGTCACTAAATCTCTCTATCTTTCCTTTGTAAGACCCATCCTCGAATATGCCAGCCAGGTTTGGTCTCCCATCTACAACACCCATTCAATGCGAATCGAAGCCGTTCAACGCAGATTCATTCGTTTCGCTCTTCGTGGTCTTCCCGGCTCTGACAGTTTCAACTTACCTCCTTATGCCAACCGTCTGAAGTTGATTAACATGCAAACACTTGCAAAGCGAAGGGAAGTTGCCGATGTTCTCTTCATTCATCAACTAGTATGCGGTACCATTAACTGCCCAGAACTACTCCAATCAATATCCTTTAATACCAACCCACGCAACCTTAGGTCTATACCTCTCTTCCACCTTAACTTTCACCGCACCGACTATGGATGCAGTGAACCTATAACCAGAATGCTTCGGGTAACCAATAGATTGATCAGTGAATTCGATTTTCACCTGAGCAGACCACTACTCCGAAATATCCTTCTTAACTCCAACGACACTTCCTCCCCCTCTCTAATGTATTCTTCTTATTAAGATATGGTACCATTGTAAATTAAGATACTCCCTGTTAATTATAAAATTTAGTTCTTAAGTATTCAAACTGCTTGTATTAAGCTTATATATAAATAAATAAATATAGAACTGCAATGGAACTTATATATCAAGATCATCAAGGGAGTTGCAGTAAAATAGAGGCATCGGTGCGGATTAGTGGGACCAGCATAAATTCAATTTTCCATAAATATTTGACCGTCAAAAATATTTGTTCGCTATTATTAAAAAAATAATCGACTGTATGAGTCTTTCAAAACGGTCAAAATCCAATAAAAGTTGTTCGTACACGAAGCACTTTGAACCAAACGGTCGCGTGTTTTTCATAATATTAGGTTTCAATAGAGCAACAAAGAACTGTTTCTTCTTAAACGAAGCACGATTTGTTTGCCAGCGCTGTTCGGAAAAATCAGGAAAACTAATAAATCATGCTTAAAAATCATTTTATCAAACATCGATTTGATAAGTCAGTAAGCAAGTAATATATTCTTATTCCCGCAGACCAAAAATAAATTTCAAGGCCAACTTTTTCGACGGCTGAAGGAGTGGTTGATGCATTTAAATCACATATTTTGGAGCTATCTCTAATGTATTGGAAAAAATGCTTCGAAAATTTATTCTGCTCATCTATTTAGGGTATCGATCTTCTTGGAGAATATTTTTAAAAACAAAAAAGACTTTTTGATTATAAATATTTGTTTATTTCAAAATTTAAATGTCAACCCTCGTATTATGTTTTACTTGCACTGTGAAAAGTTACGATACCATTTATCAACTTATTCCTAGTACTCTTATTAATTTAAGCAACGCAAAATTATAAGATATTTACTAGCATTTGATTTTCTCTGTTGTTTGACCGATGGTTTTGACGAAAATTTGATAAGATGAATATGATAGATGATAGTGGTGTCCTCAAACGATTTGATAATTAAATAATTTTTTAAAATTAAAAACTGTCAACTAGCTGTTTTCACGTAAACCAATAAAAGAAAACAAGAAGGTCGTCCTTCGAAATCAAATTCGACCAAAAACTGTCAATAATGACAGTTGAATTTAAAAATATTTTCCTCCAAAAGGTCAAGATGAACATGTTCGATTCGCTGTTAAGCAACTAATGCCGATTAAGAACAGCTTTCTCACGTTATATAAATGTTTCTTGGACAGAAGCTACGCAATTCGAAAGGTGAGATGCGAAAAAATAAAAAACCGCGTGCTGTATCGTGTGTGCGATTTATGGCACAAGAGAGTTACTGTTTTAAAATTGTCTTATTTCAGGAGCAGTCTATGAAGAAAATGTTTGAAATATTTCAGTTGGTAATGGCTATGCAGAAAGGGCCATTAAACTCACAAATGAATTCTATGAGAAACTAACTACGTCGGAGAACGAAAAGCAAATCAATATTCAAGTAGTAGAAGCTCTTCGAAACATCTTTCCATACAGGAACTTTGATAAGTAAAATTACTACACATATGCCACAATAAATATTATCAACAAAAATAGCCGGTATACAACAAAAAATTCACTTTTATCTAAAAAGTACATTCACATAATATATCATATATTGTTTAAAAATTGTTAAATTTGTAAAATTATTTCTTTAAATATTATTTGCATTAAGTACGCAGCACAACTGGAGTGTTTAATTTTCAAAGTACCACCATAATCTTCCAGATCAGGAGAATTTACATAAGATCTAAGCGAAAAATCAACCGTGTTCGCTTTTATTTGCTCCTGGTGAGCATAAACTTAACCGAAATCGAATTCACAGATAAATTTTATGTGGGCATATAATGGGTGATTTTTTAAGAGCTTGATAACTTTTTTTTAAAAAAAAACGCATAAAATTTGCAAAATCTCATCGGTTCTTTATTTGAAACGTTAGATTGGTCCATGACATTTACTTTTTGAAGATAATTTCATTTAAATGTTGACCGCGGCTGCGTCTTAGGTGGTCCATTCGGAAAGTCCAATTTTGGGCAACTTTTTCGAGCATTTCGGCCGGAATAGCCCGAATTTCTTCGGAAATGTTGTCTTCCAAAGCTGGAATAGTTGCTGGCTTATTTCTGTAGACTTTAGACTTGACGTAGCCCCACAAAAAATAGTCTAAAGGCGTCAAATCGCATGATCTTGGTGGCCAACTTACCGGTCCATTTCTTGAGATTAATTGTTCTCCGAAGTTTTCCCTCAAAATGGCCATAGAATCGCGAGCTGTGTGGCATGTAGCGCCATCTTGTTGAAACCACATGTCAACCAAGTTCAGTTCTTCCATTTTTGGCAACAAAAAGTTTGTTAGCATCGAACGATAGCGATCGCCATTCACCGTAACGTTGCGTCCAACAGCATCTTTGAAAAAATACGGTCCAATGATTCCACCAGCGTACAAACCACACCAAACAGTGCATTTTTCGGGATGCATGGCCAGTTCTTGAACGGCTTCTGGTTGCTCTTCACTCCAAATGCGGCAATTTTGCTTATTTACGTAGCCATTCAACCAGAAATGAGCCTCATCGCTGAACAAAATTTGTCGATAAAAAAGCGGATTTTCTGCCAACTTTTCTAGGGCCCATTCACTGAAAATTCGACGTTGTGGCAGATCGTTCGGCTTCAGTTCTTGCACGAGCTGTATTTTATACGGTTTTACACCAAGATCTTTGCGTAAAACCTTCCATGTGGTCGAATAACACAAACCCAATTGCTGCGAACGGCGACGAATCGACATTTCACGGTCTTCAGCAACACTCTCAGAAACAGACGCAATATTCTCTTCTGTACGCACTGTACGCATTCGTGTGGTTGGTTTAATGTCCAATAAAGTAAACTGAGTGCGAAACTTGGTCACAATCGCATTAATTGTTTGCTCACTTGGTCGATTATGTAGACCATAAATCGGACGTAAAGCGCGAAACACATTTCGAACCGAACACTGATTTTGGTAATAAAATTCAATGATTTGCAAGCGTTGCTCGTTAGTAAGTCTATTCATGATGAAATGTCAAAGCATACTGAGCATCTTTCTCTTTGACACCATGTCTGAAATCCCACGTGATCTGTCAAATACTAATGCATGAAAATCATAACCTCAAAAAAATCACCCTTTATATATATAAAAATGGTGTGAAAAATGTATAGTAATTCATCAATTGAGAACGGCTGGACCGATTTGGCTCAAAACCCTCCGGAAAAGTTGGAAAATTGGGAAAATGGATATTTCATTTTTTGTATGGAAATTTGTGTGCAATTGTTCCGGAATGGCTTTTCAAATGGAAAAATATAAAACTCTTATTGAAAAACTCGGAAAATTCCGGAAAAACGTGAAGAATTTTAATGTGTTTCGACGAAATTTTGTATTTTATAGCATGATTTGAAGATTTTGGATTAGATAAATAACAGATGGCTGACGACATTTTGCACAGAGTTCGCACGACAACTTCGAATTTCGATCTTGAAATTAACGATGAGATGCGCAACGAAGCGTTAGTTATGATCGAAGACATGTGCGTGCTCATGTGCGGCAGTCTGGTGTCGACATTGGGAATGCCAGCGCCAAATCGTTCGATGAATGATGCATTCAATCGGGAACTGCAACGGGAGCAAGAATATGATCGAGATGAGCTGGCCGAAAGAGTCCGAACAAATGTGCCGCTGTTGAATGCCGAGCAGAAGAATGTGTACGATTCGCTGATGAAGGTTGTTGACGATGGAACGGGAGGCATTTACTTTCTCGATGCTCGGCAGCTTCAATGCGAGAATGCAAAATCATCATTTGGGATGAATGCACGATGGCGCACAAACGAGCTTTGGAGGCAGCTGACCAAACATTGCAGGATTTGTGAGGTGATTCAATACAATTTGGTGGGGCTATGATATTGCTCTCCGGAGATTTTCGTCAAACGCTTCCCGTCATCCCGAAATCTACTGCTGCCGATGAACTCAATGCATGCTTGAAATCGTCGTCTTTGTGGCGGCATGTAAAGAAGTTGAAATTGACCACCAACATGAGAGTCGCGTTGCAGAACGACTCATCGGCTCTTCAATTTTCGAGACAACTGCTGGCGCTTGGCAATGGCCAAATTCCTGTTGATGTTTCCACTGGATTGATATCGTTCCCGGAAAATTTTTGCGAGTTCACATCGTCCAAGGAGGAACTCATCGCCAAAGTGTTCCCCGGCATTGCAAAAATTTTAAAAATCTCGATTGGATTAGTGAACGGGCAATACTAGCAGCGAAGAATAAGGACGTGGATAGCTTGAATTTAATTATTCAAAGTCAAATCGCTGGAGAACTGCATTCATACAAATCCGTTGACAGCGTGACCGACGAGGATGAAGCGACAAACTAACCGACGGAATTTTTGAACTCGCTTGATGTGCCAAAAACTCCGCCGCATAATTTACAGCTGAAGGTAGAATCGATTATAATCATGTTGCGGAATCTGAATCATCCAAAATTGTGCAACGGTACGCGGTTGTCCATCAAGAAACTGATGAACAATGTGATTCAAGCGACGATAATCAAGGGCAAATTCAAAGGAGAGGAAGTCCTTATCCCACGAATTCCGATAATTCCAACGGATCTTCCATTCCAATTCAAGCGGATTCAGTTCCCCATTCGATTGGCTTTTGCAATGACAATCAATAAATCGCAAGGCCAATCGTTGGAAGTCTGTGGGATTAATCTCGAATTTCCCTTTTTTTCGAACGGTCAGCTGTACGTTGCCTGTACGCGTGTTGGGAAACCGTCTTCGTGTTTGTTTTTGCGCCGGAAAACAAATCAAAAAACATTGTTCATCATCTCAAATAAATCGTATTGAAATTTGAACTATCTGTGTTTTATTATTACTCGGGAGTTTATCTGAAGGCGTTAAATTGTGGCGAGTCGAGTTCGCCGGGTCCGCTAGTTTTTTATGAAAATTAATAAATTCACATGAACTCAGAGGTCCCGAAAAACATGATTTTAACTTTCATTTCTATTTTATGAACAGTGTGGACCATTTTTGGCGTTTTACTATATTTTTATATGCAAATACCTTGAGGGGGAAGGGAAATCAACAGCATACAAGTAATAGGATTTGACTATGTCTAGTATTTTTAAACATGTTTTGAATTTATCAATAAAGAACATTTATCCATCATCCCTGAAATATGAGTTTTGTATTAACGAAATTTTTAAGATAATAGAAAAACTCATTCTCATATACGTGGGTCTCTTTATGCAGACCTTTGACCCCCCCACGCCCACAAAATAAGAAATTATTCATGATAAAAAAATAACACTTCGTTGACCACTTCTTCAAAAAATTTTGTACTTGTGTACAGACCATATTAAAGTTAAAGAGTAAACTTGGTAAATGCAACTTAATACTCAGAACAAACATTTTTATTTCCTTACAAATATTTTTTTAAATCTTGATGTATTTAAAAGACAAACTTCATGCTCCAAACCTAATATTTCTCAAACTTTAATTATTTCTTTCTTTGTAGTGCTTTTCAAACTTTTTAACTCAAAACAAGTAAAGAAAGTCTAAAGTCGGTCAATGCCGACTATGAAATACCCTAAACCTACTTTTCAAAAACAAAAAATTTTTATTGTAAATGATCGTCTTCGTGGGCGGATGAAGCCTATAATTTATCTTATTCTATTAAACGAGCAATATTTGTATATATATTTGCAATTGCGTTCTCGAAAACGGCACTAACGATTTCGATGAAATTTACAATATAGATGAAGAGGGGGCTGAAAAATCGATCCAGCTAGGTCTCATCTCTGGGAAAAGCTGTTTTTCCGAGTTTTCACGCATTTAATAAATACATTAATTTTCCTGCCGAATATGCTATGTTAAGTTTGCTTAAGTTCATATAGCAGTGATAGCTCAGAGAATAGAGCTTCTGTCCCATAATATCGAGGTTGTGAGTTCGAATCTCGCTGTGCACATTTATTTTTTTGTTTTTATTTTTATGCTTCACCAAACAGTGATTTAGTGAATTTGTTATATTTTTCATTTATTTTTTTATAGAAACGTTTTTAGTACAGTTTTGATGCACCAATTTTTGATATAAAAAGAAATCTTACAAATAGAGTAATTTACACCAAATCTTAAACAAATTTTAATAAGGAAAATATTTTTGTAAGAGTTTCCTATGCTGAGTTGTTTCCTACGTTTTGAAAAAAAAAAATCTAATTTGCTCACATCTCAAAAAGTGCACCTTTTTTTGTAATTTTAAGAAACAAATTAAGTTTCCACCAAAATAAAATATAATGGCCAAATGTTATACTTTTTGTAATTTCAATTTTTTCTGATATATATATCACTTAATCGTTCATAACTTCTATACCGTTTGAGATATTGTTATAAAATCTGGAGCAAAAATGTTTTTCTTATTAGGTCAAATAATTATTTTGTATATAATAAAAGAATCTTGGACCATAAAACTGTAAAAAGCTTGAAGAAAATTTTTAGTTCTTTCTTTTTTATTTGCAGTAAGTTTACAAAATTTTAAATGCCTTATAAAAATTCGAAATAAATTAGGATCAAATTTACTCTAATGCTTGGTCTTCACTTCGTCATTTTTTGTTTGACATGAAATTTTAAAAATCACATAAATAACATTTTTTTTGCAATTTTTGCTATAATCGTGTGAAGAGATCAGTTTTTCATATTTTTCGCCATTGTCAAACAGCAAAAAAATGACAACGTGTTGGCATTTTTCATGTGACTGACAACAACTGACCATTGAAATTGACATAGTGGAAACCAGGCTTAAGAATTTTTTAATCGGTCTTAATACAAAACAAAAAGGTTTAACATTTTTCAATCGGCCGTCTGGGGAGGATGAAGTGACAAATTCACATTTTGTAAATATCTTAAGGTGTGAACAGACCACATAGTGCAACAACTTTACGGTTAAAAACCTTAGAGTAATTTTTAAACAATACATGGAACTAATACATAAGTTAATCCTTTTTTTAGAATTGATACGATTAAAAATACTAGACATATTTTTAATCAAAGCTATACGTAAATTTAATTAATTGGGAATACAATTTGAATTATGGTAACTTAGGTTAAAAATTGAATACAAAATAACTAAGACTAATAAAAGCTGTATTTTGCTTACATTTTGTTCATGCTATCGCAAGCAACAGGATGTGACAAAAAATAAAAATATTGCACTATGCAATTGTTACATTAAATAATTAATAAAATAAAATTATAATAATAATAATAAAAAAAAAAATATTCTTATCAACCAGGCTGAGTATCGAACCTGGCTACTTTGATTCTTAACGTTGACACGACAACAGCTTATCCGACTGTGCCACGATTCTGTTGAATTATGTACAATCAATAACAACCGGTTGCTGTTTTAGATGCAAAGATCATATTAAGTGAATAGAAAACGACATCTATTGGGTAATAGCATACAACGAAAAATAATGCCAATAGTTTTTTCATAAGTGTTAAATCTAATCGGAACACCCTCTTAACTTAGAACACCCTCTTAACGTGGAGCAGAGCACCAATGCTGCGAATCAGTTCGTTCAAAACAAAACCAACACAAGCAAAAACAAAAACAAAGAAAGCAGCAGACACAAGATGCAAGCAGCTAATGATTGATTTTCTTATTTAAAAATCTAGATTATTCTTCTAAGCTTTTGATATTTTGTGACTTAAATATAAAAGTAACAAAATCCAAAATAGATATTCGTTTAGCGCAGGATATATCTGATACTTTAGTATAAATATTATGTTTGAACGATCAATATTATAGGCTGTAGGTATGACCTTAAAAAAATTTGTTAAAACGACTGCATACAAACCGCGCTGCAAGACGTAATTCTACGTAAAAAAAAAACCGAAAATCCATTTTTTGAGATATGAACAGTTTACTTTTTTTTTGAAAAAGTAGGCAACTCTAGCAAAAAAATTCCAAAAGTATTTTATTTTTTATTAATAATCGCTTTTCAATTGCTTTCTAACGATAATTCATTTACAAAAATAGGAAGTACATTCACATTTACAAATGACAGAGGTATGATTTATTGAAAATGACTCCTTTTTCTTTTTCTTTCTGAGGTTTATTTTGGGAAAAAAAAAATTTACTTAGGCTTGGAATGGCCGGCATAAGTTCAGCATAAATAAATTATCAAAATAATTAAACCAAATATAAAAAAAATATAAAACCAAAACAAATTTCGTTTAATTGAAAAACGAAGTTATCATAAAATAAAAATGTATTTAAAGTTAATTTAAAAATATGATCTTATATGCTGTTTCTAAGATAAAGTTGGCATTTCCGATACATTAAAAACCGTAAAACATTTGAATATACGGCAGGAATCTGAGCGGAGCTCGGTCGCCCAGGTACTATGCATTTAAATGTTGATGAAAAATTTACACATACCAAGTTTTATTCCTGTAGCTCACAGAAAGTGCCTTTATTGTGCTTTCGCTATGGGAGGTGGGCGTGTTCATAGACGGATTACTCCCAATTTTGGAACACACCTTAGTTTTGGTATAAAATACATACATACCAAATATAATTCCTCTATGACAAACATAACCTTATTTATTGAGTGTTAAACTTTTTGGGTTGTATGGGAGGTAGGCGTGTCCGTAGGCGGATGACGTCCATTTTTCAAAACCATCTTTTTCTTGTCATAAAAAACATATGTGCCAAATTTTAGCTCTGTAGGTTGAACAGAAGCTTATTTATTGCGTTTTCAATTTTTGGCTTGTATGGGAGGTGGGCGTGTCCGTGAGCGGATGACGTCCATTTTTCAAAGACATCTTTGTGTTTAAATAAAACACACACATACCAAATTTTATCGTTGTAGACTTATTATGAGCTGAGTTATGCAGTTTTAAAATTTTGCGTTGTATGGGAGGTAGGCGTGTCCGTGAGCGGATTCCAAAAATACGAATGAAACTTTTACCGACAAATTAAAAATTTTCTATTTTTAAATGCATTTTAATGCGCAACTTCATATTTATGTGCATCAAGTTTTGACTTAACAGTTGCCAACTGTTGGGTACGCTGAATGTGCCCGTTGAAAATTAATTGTATGCTATGACGGATTGTGAGCGCTTTCTTTCTATTTATATTTGTTGACAGAAGTTCGTTTCCAACAGAAACGTCAATACAAGATGGAGTACTAGATGGAGTAATTATATCATGATATTAATCATGATAGAATAACAAGGTAGGCGCATATTGGAGAGGAAGTGAGCTAGATGTCAAAGTCGGCTGTTCGATTTTAAATTTTCTAGTTGTTGTTGCTGGCTTTATTGTTTGACGTTTATAGCACTCACAGCTTTGTTAATGTAAAATTCGTCATTTGAGCAGCCGTAAAAAATATGAGCCTACCTTATTATTCTGTTATGATATTAATCAATAACAATAATAAAAAGTATTGAATGAAAGCCAGTTCATTCTAAAAATAGTTCTGTAAGAGTGCTTCGGAAGCACTTCTTGCTCACAAAAAATGTTAAACTTGTTTTCGCAAATAACTTATCGAGGGAGAACAATAATTCTGCTTTAGGTCCGTCATATCGCAATTGACATTTTGAATTCTATTCGTAATATATATATGACTTCTGATTCGTAATTAGCAACCTTCTAACTAATAATTTGTATGTATAATATTAATACGGTTAGCGTTAAACGCTAAAAAATGCTAATTCAAAGGTGCAAAGTATGCTTTTCACTATGACTCAAAAGGAAAAAAACTTTGCAAGCATGCAAAAACTTTATTCACATTCACATAAAAAAAGCTATATCAGTTGTACCCTTAAGGTTATTTACTAACAAACAAGAAATTATTAACGATATCAAACAACACTTTTTTGACCACTTCCAAAGAACACAACACTTCACTACCATTAAAAAATTCAACACTTTTAATACCTTATAAATATTTCCTTAAATATAACATAATTGATCAAAAAGACGTCAAAGCGTCATGCTCTGTACCTAATACTCCTCAAACTGTAATGTTTCTAACTTTAAAGAGATTTTTAAACTTTTAACTTAAAATATGCAGAAAAAAATTTCAGCATGAAAGTATGCACTGAAAATGAATTTGATATAATAAATGATAATGAAAAAATTATTTGTATTTTTAAACTCTTTATTTTTTTAAACTACTTTTAGGCAGGCTTTTGTGCTTCTTTCTCTTTTCGCTATATTATTCTTGTTAGACCTCGTTAGACCTTGTTTTGTGTTGCTGAATTTTGGAATCAGCAGTAACTTAGCAAATTTTACCACATGTGTTCTTTTTGCAAAACATACATTTCTATAAAATCTTCTGCTAATTAAAAATTTTTCAATATTTTTCCGGAAATGGGCTTTTTAATAATTCATATCAAACCCAAAAGCTACAGAATTATCATGGTTTTTTTTGTGATTTTTGAATACTTCTTTTTGCTCTTTTTTGCACATTTTTTTTTGTTTTATTTTGTAGAACACAGTTTATTTCATTTCATTTCTCCCCATATCAGTAAGTTACAATAAGTTATTTAAGCTTTCGCCTAAAAGCAGTGTAAGAAAAATTTCTGTACATTTTTTAAGCTAAAATTTCATATCTCCGCTGAGTTATTAATGCTAACACATTTTAGAGTAAAAATTTCATCTTGCCTGCCTGCAAGATTTATTGCCAATTTTTGTCATAGCTTTTTGTGTGTTTATGTAATCGAAAATTTTTGCACTAAGCACCTAAAAGCAGTTGACAAAAATATATTCCCTCAACTTAAAGATAAATGGCAAGCATCTTGAGATTTTGCGTACCATAATTCCTAAATTTTTTTTTTTTTTTGACATAAGATTGTTAATTATCATAACGGTTCACATATGTTGTGCAATTTAACTGAGCACACAAAAGTTGGCAATTATTTTATTTAAATATAAGCAGAGCGAGTGAGGGCAAAGCATGTAATTTAATACTTCAACCATCTAAGGCGGTGTGTCATATGCTCAAGAATTCAAGCTGATATTTTTCATTTCTTATTTTTGTTTTTTTTTTTATATTTTGACATTTAAAAAAAATAGAATTTGTGTATATTTAGAGTACGTTGTACAAAAATAAGAACTCAGAACCATATATGAATTATGTACATATCGCACACTAAATACAAAACAGTCACAACTCAAGAAAAATAATTTTTCAGCAGCAGCATTGATGAATAACAAAAATTTGATACTAATATATAAAAATCTCGTGTCACGGTGTTAGTGTATGAACTCCTCCGAAACGGCTGGACCGATTTTAATGAAATTTTTTTTGTATATTAAGTAGGTATGAGAATAGGTTATAAAGTATTTTTTATCTTCCTACCCATGAGGGGCGTGGCAGTTTTTCAAGAAAACAAATTTTCGATTTTACTTTCGTTCTAAATCGCACATAAATGAAAGTCGGTACGAACTTACTGTTGACACGCGCCCTTCGACTGTCAAATTTGAGCGATTTTTGGAAAGGGGGGCATGGCACCGCCCACACAATTAATCTTTTTGATATAGAATAGATTTGGAACTTGATGTCGTATAACAGTAAAGCTCAGTTTGAAATAACTGATTGGTCAGGTCTTTCAATTATAAAAAAGACACTGGCGTTGGAAAACGGGGCGTGGCTACGCTCATACAACTCGAATTTTTGAAACAGAATAGCTATGGAAGTAAAATTCATATAACATTTTAACTCAGAATGAAGTTACTATTTGGTGGTGTTCTGCTACTGGAAGACTAGAATGGGCATTGGACAAGGGGTGTGGTAACACCCATATAAGACACATTTCTTAAATTGAATCGCTTTGGAAATAACGGTCACAGATCAAATAAACTGGGTTTGGAGTAACCATTTGGTGATATCCTACTATTCGAATATACACGCAAACTAAAACTGGTGGCTCCACCCATAAAAGAAAATTTTTTTATTAAATAGCTTTGGAACTAATGGTCAAAAAATATTGAAACTTAGAGTGGAGTTTGTCTATTGACAATCTGGAACAGGCATTGGACAAGGACGGCAGCAACGCGCCGGGTACCAGCTAGTTTGATATAAAAAATTTTGAGTTTTGACTGTTTTATATTTAGTGTGCGATATGAATAAATGAACTTTGAAAACTACGCTCACGAATGATAAAAAATTCAGTCTTCACATGAATCACTCATTGCGCGATTATATTTTATCATGATAAATACTTAAGAGAGAGTTAACATGCAGTGGTTTTACGACAGTGGTCGGCACTCATGAAGCACATGCTTTGCCAAGACTCTCACGAATTTTCATGCTCTTTCACTCACTCGACAAACAACTATTGCCGAAGCAGCATTGTTTTGAATGATATGCAATTTTTTGTCTCACTTTCACTTATAGTCTCATGTTTAATTTTGCCGACCACTGTTTTACGAATACACATTTCTCATGAGCGCGCTTGTCAAAACGCTTGTTCGTAGGGAGAGCGCGGTAACAAGCATGTATTTAGCCTCTCAGGTGAGAACATGATGGCATGTTTTTGTTGAACGTTTGATTTTTTAAGTATAAATCATAAAATACAATAGCAAAATGAGAAATCAATAGCATGGATACAATAGCATAGATAGTCGAGCTATCCATGTCCGTCCGTCCGTCCGTCAGTCCATCTGTCCGTCTGTCCGTCTGTCCGTCTGTCCGTCTGTCCGTCTGAGTTTTGTCCGTATACACAGGTAAAGGAGTTGAGATAATTGGATGAAACTTGGTACACATAGTCACATGGACCCAAGGATCTACACTATTAAATATTTTTGGAATCCGCTCACGGACACGCCTACCTTCCATACAACGCAAAAATTGAAAACTGCATAAATAAGCTCATAATTAGCCTACAGCAATAAAATTCGGTTTGTATGTGTTTTGCATCAACTTAAAGATTTCTTCGAAAAATGGATGTCATCCGCTGACAGACACGTTTACTCCCATACAAACCAAAAATTGAAAACACAATAAATGAGCCTTTGTTTAATCTACAAAGACACAATTTGGCACATATGTTTTTTATAAGAAAACAATGATGGTTTTGAAAAATGGACATCATACGTCCACGGACACGCCTACCTCCCATACAACGCAAAAATTTAAAATTGCATAAATAAGCTCATTATTAACCTACAACAATAAAATTCGGTTTGTATGTGTTTTGCATCAACTTAAAGATTTCTTCGAAAAATGGATGTCATCCGCTGACAGACACGTCCACCTCCCATACAACCCAAAAATTGAAAACACAATAAATGAGCCTTTGTTTGATCTACATAGATACAATTTGGCACATGTGTTTTTTATAAGAAAAAAATGATGGTTTTGAAAAATGGACATCATACGTCCACGGACACGCCTACCTCCGATACAACGCAAAAATTTAAAATTGCATAAATAAGCTCATTATTAACCTACAACAATAAAATTCGGTTTGTATGTGTTTTGCATCAACTTAAAGATTTCTTCGAAAAATGGATGTCATCCGCTGACAGACACGTCCACCTCCCATACAACCCAAAAATTGAAAACACAATAAATGAGCCTTTGTTTAATCTACAAAGACACAATTTGGCACATATGTTTTTTATAACAAAACAATGATGGTTTTAGAAAATGGACATCATACGTCCACGGACACGCCTACCTCCGATACAACGCAAAAATTTAAAATTGCATAAATAAGCCCATTATTAACCTACACTAATAAAATTTGGTTTGTATGTGTTTTGCATCAACTTAAAGATGTCTTCGTAAAATGGATGTCATCCGCTCACGGACACGCCCTCCTCCCATACAAACCAAAAATTAGAAACGCAATAAATAAGCCTCTGCTAAACCTACAGAGCTAAAATTTGGCACGTATGTTTTTTATGACAAGACAAAGATGATTTTGAAAAATGGACGTCATCCGCATACGGACACGTCTACCTCCCATACAACCCAAAAAGTTTAAAACTCAATAAATTACATTATGTTTGTCTAGAGAGATCAAATTTGGTATGTATGTATTTTATACCAAAACTAAGGTGTGTTCAAATTGGGTGTAATCCGTCCATGAACACGCCCACCTCCCATAGCGAAAGCACAATAAGGGCATTACTGTGAGCTACAGGAATAAAACTTGGTATGTGTAAATTTTTCATCAACATTTAAATGCATATTAAATATAGGCTTCAACCGCCCACGATCACGCCTATTTTCAATACTACTTTTTTTTTTGGAAAAATAGGTTTAGGGTATCTCATAGTCTGCCTAGACCGACTTTAGACTTTCTTTACTTGTTTTTTATTTCAAACATCTTGTCATTGGCAGTTAAATAATTTTGTTCTGCTGTGACATCAGTCAAAGTCTTGTCCGCTCGCAGTCAGACTTCATGTCATGCAGATGTTAACAAGGTGAGTTTTTTATATATATATATTTTTATTTTTTGTCTGTGCTTTCTCGCCTCTTACAAGCTTGCTATGATAATATTAATGTACAATTCAACTTGCTGCATAAGGTAAAGTATTGCGCTTAAAAGTATGCTTTAGAATTTTTTTCTGTCAGCATTTTATGCTGCAAGGAATTCCTTTTTGAACCTTTTTTGCATCATATCTTTATTTGCTTAAAAGTTTTGTAATATTTTGTTTCTTTTTTTTTTTAAATTGTTATTGTTATGTTTGTAATAAACTGCATTTTATGTATGCTTCTAAGGCAGGACACAGCCGAAGGATTTAATCTTATATATATTGTTGTAGATATTTTATGCCAAAGCTGCATAAAAATGGACGAACATTCGTTTGGTTGCATTGTTGTTGTTGTTGTTGTTGTTATTTTTATTATTGTTGCTTTTTCTGCTGATGTTGCTATTTGCGTTGCTGTCTTGCTGCGCAGACAAAACTTTCAAGTACTTCAAAATATGTGTTTTCATGTATGTGTGTCTGTTTATATTTGCGTTGGTGCAGAAATAAAATAAACTTAATCTAGCTGGGCACATTTGTTAGAACAAGCTTAGCCTTAGCCTCTGTAGCTGCTCTTGAGCTGCAGTTGGTCTGTGTAAAAAATTGCACCATTCAAGTTAAATAAAATGTTGACATTGGCCTCCACTTCTGCCACCCTCATAACCACAATAATTAAGAACTATTTAAGATATTTTTTCTTTATTTTTAAACTTTTATTGCATACTTATAAGTAGTTTACTCTAAAATAGCATGCACACTTTTTTGTGAACAAATACATTGCATACTTTTCACTGCTGTGCATATTTTTTATATGTTAAAAACGAAATGCTTAGTTTTGAATATTAATTAATATAAATATGTTTTATCAATTAATCGATTTTTTTTCTTTAATACCTTAATTTTTACCGCAGCCTCCTTATTTTGACCATTTTGTCGTTTAAGCGCCAAAAAATTAAATTCACTTAAGAGCCTTAAGTATTTGGTTCCCCTGGCTTCTTATTTGCCTGTGACCTGTACCCAACCGTCCCCGCTAATTTGCTTCATGTCAAACGCAGCATATTTAATTCAGTTATAAATTCCTTTGCAGCCTAAACAAATACAAACACACACTCACTGTTACACGCATACCTCTGTGCATTTGCAATTATTTTAAAAGCCTCTTTTGAACCGCAGACCCATCCAACCCCAACTCAACAAACAGTACTCATGCCTCATTTTGTGTCTGAGCCCCAAATATTGTGCGCTGTTTGAACCAAATTGACCATGTTTGTTTATTCATATACTATATGTCCGTCCATCTGTACGTCTGCCTGGCTATCTGTATGCTTGGTAAGCGCAAATGTGCATAGATTTCTGTGTGTGCGTGTATATTTTGCGCGCCTGAGCTTGAACTCTGCCGCTAGCCATGCAGTTGATATCATTGCCGGCGGATTTGCTGGCCAAATTATTTGTTGCTGTTGTTGTTGTTCTTATTGTGTACTCCCCGGTGTAATTAACTCGCTGTGCACGAACGTTCAGTTTAGTCAGGAAGCCCCAACGCTGTTGTTAATACAGCTGAAAGTGATTTAAATTCCAGAAAATAAATTAATAAATAATCGCCTTAAAACTGGTCGCATTTTTAAACATTTTGGTTTATTTAATATCAGCTTCAATTTTATGCATTAGAAAATTAAAACTTTAAAATACTTAATGCTTTAGAAAAATTGTAGTGTCAAAGTTTTTCAAACTTAATTTTAAATTTAATTTTAATTTTGCCTAAAAGTTGCAAATATTTAAAGAACAACATATTTAAATCATAGCTTTGAATAAAAAGTAACATATTTATTTTTGCAGAAAATTTTTAATAGAATTATTACAAAACAAGTAAAATACCTCTAAAGTCGGTCTAGAACGACTATGGAATACCCTAAACCTCTTATCATATTAAAATATGTATTGATATACTTAAACAAACCGAAATAAATTATCATTTTTTCAAAGTCCATGTATTCCTTGACATTTTTTAACAGTATCCACTAAAGTGGGTTGTATGGCAGTGGAACGTGTTCGTGGGGGATGGCGCCTATTTTTAGTGCGCACCTTAGTTTTGATATAAAATCCTCTCATACAAAGTATAATCCTTGTTAGTTATATGCAAATCTTTTTATGGTATTTTCAATATTATGAGTTGTATGGAAGGTGGACGTGTTCGTGGGCGGGTGACGCCCATTCTGTTGGCATACATTAGTTTTGAAATAAGATCCTCCCATACCAAGTTTAATTCCTGTAGGTTTATACATTAACCTTTTTATAGTATTTTCAATATTGTGTGTTGTATGGGAGGTATGCGTGTTTGTTAGCAGATCAAGCCCATTTTCTGCGCATGTCTTAGATTTTTTACAAAATATATACATATTAAATTTTATTTCTGTAGCTTTAATAAAACCCTCTGACTAGTCATATCAATTTTTTGGTTGTATGGGAGGTAGGCATGTCCGTGGGTGGATTCAAAAAATTTCAACATTGCAGATTCTTGGGTCCATGTGCCACTGTGCCACTGTTTCTTCTTATCTTGTGCTTATGTGCAACAGACGGACATGGCTAAATCGACACACGAGGTGACTCTGATCAAGAATATACATATAATTTTCTATACCGGGATCGCTTATTTCTAGGTGTTACACACGTTTGCACAAAGTTAATAAACCCTGATCTTTCAGGTTTAGGGTATAAACATAATATAATTCCAATATATATTCATTGCTCTTGGTATTGATCTTGATTTTGATCTTGATCTTGATTTTTATCTTGATCTTGATTTTGAACTTGATCCTGATCTTGATCTTTATCTTTATCTTTATTTTGAACTTGATCTTGATCTTGATCTTGATCTTGATCTTGATCTTGATATTGATCTTGATCTTGATCTTGATCTTGATCTTGATCTTGATCTTGATCTTGATCTTGATCTTGATCTTGATCTTGATCTTGATCTTGATCTTGATCTTGATCTTGATCTTGATGTTAATCTTGATCTCGATCTTGATCTTGATCTTGATCTTAATCCTGATCTTGATCATGATCTTGATCTTGATCTTGATTTTGATCTTGATCTTAATCTTGATCTTGATCTTGATCTTGATCTTGATCTTGATCTTGATCTTGATCTTGATCTTGATCTTGATCTTGATCTTGATCTTGATCTTGATCTTGATCTTGATCTTGATCTTGATCTTGATCTTGATCTTGATCTTGATCTTGATCTTGATCTTGATCTTGATCTTGATCTTGATCTTGATCTTGATCTTGATCTTGATCTTGATCTTGATCTTGATCTTGATCTTGATCTTGATATTGACCTTGACCTTGATCTTAATCTTGATCCTGATCTTGATCATGATTTTGATCTTAAACTTGATCTTAATCTATCTTGATCTTAATATAGATCTTGATCTTGGTCTTGAGCTTTTTATTGTGTTTGACACTGATCTTGATCTTGATATTGATCTTGATATTGATTTTAAGCCTTATCTTTTTCTTCATTTTGATCCTGATCCTGTTTGCAATATAGATATTGATCTTGATTTTTATGTAGATGTGATTTAAATATTGTCTTAATATTCATATGTATCTTTAACTTGATAATATTGTGCTTTTTATTGCGTTTGACCTTGATCTTGATGTTGATTCTTATCCTGATCTTGAGCCTGATGTTCTTCTTGTTGTTGTCCTTCTTGTTAATCTAGATCTTGTTCTTCACCTTGATCTTGATTCCAATTCAGATCATGCTCATAAGATTATTTTGGTCTTGATCTTGATCATGATTTTCATCTTTATAGCTGTCTTAACTTTGAACTTGATCTTGTTCGTGACATAGATATTGATCATAATCTTGATTCTGATTTTATATGATCTTAATTTTCGTCTCTATTGCATCCCGATATGATGTTGATATTGATCTTGATCTTTATTTTGATTTTGATTTTGATTTTGATCTTTATTTTGATTTTGATTTTGATTTGATTTTGATTTTGATTTTGATTTTGATTTTGATTTTGATTTTGATTTTGATTTTGATTTTGATTTTGATTTTGATTTTGATTTTGATTTTGATTTTGATTTTGATTTTGATTTTGATTTTGATTTTGATTTTGATTTTGATTTTGATTTTGATTTTGATTTTGATTTTGATTTTGATTTTGATTTTGATTTTGATTTTGATTTTGATTTTGATTTTGATTTTGATTTTGATTTTGATTTTGATTTTGATTTTGATTTTGATTTTGATTTTGATTTTGATTTTGATTTTGATTTTGATTTTGATTTTGATTTTGATTTTGATTTTGATTTTGATTTTGATTTTGATTTTGATTTTGATTTTGATTTTGATTTTGATTTTGATTTTGATTTTGATTTTGATTTTGATTTTGATTTTGATTTTGATTTTGATTTTGATTTTGATTTTGATTTTGATTTTGATTTTGATTTTGATTTTGATTTTGATTTTGATTTTGATTTTGATTTTGATTTTGATTTTGATTTTGATTTTGATTTTGATTTTGATTTTGATTTTGATTTTGATTTTGATTTTGATTTTGATTTTGATTTTGATTTTGATTTTGATTTTGATTTTGATTTTGATTTTGATTTTGATTTTGATTTTGATTTTGATTTTGATTTTGATTTTGATTTTGATTTTGATTTTGATTTTGATTTTGATTTTGATTTTGATTTTGATTTTGATTTTGATTTTGATTTTGATTTTGATTTTGATTTTGATTTTGATTTTGATTTTGATTTTGATTTTGATTTTGATTTTGATTTTGATTTTGATTTTGATTTTGATTTTGATTTTGATTTTGATTTTGATTTTGATTTTGATTTTGATTTTGATTTTGATTTTGATTTTGATTTTGATTTTGATTTTGATTTTGATTTTGATTTTGATTTTGATTTTGATTTTGATTTTGATTTTGATTTTGATTTTGATTTTGATTTTGATTTTGATTTTGATTTTGATTTTGATTTTGATTTTGATTTTGATTTTGATTTTGATTTTGATTTTGATTTTGATTTTGATTTTGATTTTGATTTTGATTTTGATTTTGATTTTGATTTTGATTTTGATTTTGATTTTGATTTTGATTTGGATTTTGATTTGGATTTGGAATTGGATTTGGATTTGGATTTGGATTTGGATTTGAATTTGGATTTGGATTTGGATTTGGATTTGGATTTGGATTTGGATTTGGATTAAGATTTGGATTTGGATTTGGATTTGGATTTGGATTTGGATTTGGATTTGGATTTGGATTTGGATTTGGATTTGGATTTGGATTTGGATTTGGATTTGGATTTGGATTTGGATTTGGATTTGGATTTGAATTTGGATTTGGATTTGGATTTGGATTTGGATTTGGATTTGTATTTGGATTTGGATTTGGATTTGGATTTTGATTTGGGTTTTGATTTGGATTTGGATTTGGATTTGGATTTGGATTTGGATTTGGATTTGGAATTGGATTTGGATTTGGATTTGGATTTGGATTTGGATTTGGATTTGGATTTGGATTTGGATTTGGATTTGGATTTGGATTTGGATTTGGATTTGGATTTGGATTTGGATTTGGATTTGGATTTGGCTTTGGATTTGGATTTGGATTTGGATTTGGATTTGGATTTGGATTTGGATTTGGATTTGGATTTGGATTTGGATTTGGATTTGGATTTGGATTTGGATTTGGATTTGGATTTGGATTTGGATTTGGATTTGGATTTGGATTTGGATTTGGATTTGGATTTGGATTTGGATTTGGACTTGGATTTGGATTTGGATTTGGATTTGGGTTTTGATTTGGATTTGGATTTGGATTTGGATTTGGATTTGGATTTGGATTTTGATTTTGGTTTAGATTTGGATTTGGATTTGGATTTGGATTTGGATTTGGATTTGGATTTGGATTTGGATTTGGATTTGGATTTGGATTTGGATTTGGATTTGGATTTGGATTTGGATTTGGATTTGGATTTGGATTTGGATTTGGATTTGGATTTGGATTTGGATTTGGATTTGGATTTGTATTTGGATTTGGATTTGGAGTTGGATTTTGATTTGGGTTTTGATTTGGATTTGGATTTGGATTTGGATTTGTATTTTGATTTGGGTTTAGATTTGGATTTTGATTTGGATTTGGATTTGGATTTGGATTTGGATTTGTATTTGGATTTGGTAGTCAATTTCGATTTGGAACTTTGAACTTTGAACGTTGATGTTTGAAAATGATGTTATTTTTCAAAAACTTGGAAAGAATGCTATGTATAATAATTCTGTTTATGAATTTATTCTCAAGTGCTGCACCGATTTGGGTTGGTTAAGATTCAGAATTGAATTCAGTTAGTGCCGCTATGGGTGCCATTAATTTGTTTTAAGTGTTATCCGTGTCTGTATTTGTTTTTTTTATTTTTTTTAAATATTTATCAGTTTTTTTAAGAACTTTAAGAAAGTTGCAATAATTTTACACTCTGATTTTTTCGGTCGAAGAAATATTTAAATGCTTTTAGTGTTTGCCAAGAAAAGCTTTGGCTGATATCATAGTGATCGCGTCAGTTGAAGCTATATTTGAAGCTTTGTTAGTTGATGCTTTAAGAAATGCTTTCTTTGTCAGAGTGAAAGTGTTTTTATATTACTTAATATGCTCAATCATTCAGTTTTTTTTTTGTTAATTTCATACAAATCACGTCAAGCATCGATTGAACGCTTGAAGCTTTCAAAGTAGCTTCATGCAGCTTTTAGCATGGCTTTTACTCTAACATCTTTTGTGGTATTTCATAGAAAAACACAGACAAAGATTTAAAGCTTCGAATTGCTTTAAAGCATCGCCTCGTTTGTAGCGTTTACTTTGACATCACTCATACACAGCATTCCTGAAGCTGCAGCAATTAATGGTGTAAACATTTTTCCCAAACTCTTTTCCTCTCATAGACGTTTCGCAAAAAATCTGCTAAGTTTTGCAAAATCTTGAGCGAAGTTTTTTTCTGTATTTCTGTCCGTGTCGTTGCACTTAATCTGTCATTTTCACTTTTTCACTTTTGAGTCCAATAGTTTTTGCCTGCTTCTACATGGAATTTAGTTAAAATTTGCTTGCTTCTTTCTCTTTTGCTATGATTTATTTAATATTGTTTTTTTTTCATTTTTTACTTAACAACATTTTTTTTACCACCTTTTGTAACATACAATTTTTTTCTGAGCCTGGCGCATTTTTCTGTTAAAACAAATGCAAGCAAAGCAAGCTCTTGTCTGGCTAAAGTTTTCGCATAAATCTTACTTAGCAGCAAACGCACACACACAGAAGCGTTTCGCTGATCTAAATCGCTGAGTTCTGCTAGTCATGCTTGTTGTTATCGATGTTGTTCTCCGTTTTTTGTGTGTTTTGCAGTTTTTTTTTTTATTTATCATTTTATTTTTTTTGTTACTATTTTGGTCTGTTTCCACTACTTTTTTTTTAGAATTCTGTTTTTTTTTTATGTAGTTTTTATAATTTTTAAATTTTTAGCTTAAGATGTACCTATTAATTTTTAGCTTTAGCACTAAGCAAGTTACAAATATTTTTTCTAACCATTTTCCAAGTGCCCTAGAATACATATATGTACGGTTCAGAGTTGAACTGGACCAAGTCAAAAAAAGAAATTTCGTTTTTCAATGTGATTCTACGTAGAAATATGTCGAAAACTCGGTTCTGTTTAAAACTTCGTCACACCAAGTATCTTTAAGAAAATAACTGAATAAATATTAATATGTTTTCTATAGAACTTCATATAAACCATAAACTTTTAGTCGTTCTATTTCAATACAAACATTTTATGACTTCGTTCAGTTCAACTCTGAACCGTCCATATGTAAAGCCCTTGAAAAGAAGACCCAAATTTCAAATAAAATAGAGCCCAAAACTGGGTTGTTTTGTTATTATGAAGTAATGTCACAATGAATGGAAAAACCTCCAATGTAAAGGGCAAACCACCCACTCTAGAACTTTTGGTAAATTTAATTTTTGTCCCTAAAACTTTGCTTAAATATTGCAAAAATTCTTTTGGGAAAATATCTGTAACAGCTTAAATTTTAACCCAGCGTTCTTTAATCTTTAACAACGTTTTTAATTTTTTTTTTATGTTTCATTTTAGGTTTTTTTATTCGGTTAACTAACATTATAATTTTTTTTTTCTTTGTTTTGTTTCTTTAAAGAATGTATTTTATATTTTTATTTTTGTTTTGGATTCTTTTTATTCTTATATTGAATTGCTTAAGGGGGTCTTCTCATTGAGCAACTTTTGTTTATAGCTTGGGTAGTTGTGAATATGCCCCTAAAAGGATTTTTAGAAACTCGAAATACTTTAGAAGATACAGCTTTTTTTGTGAAGCAAGGTCTTCGTCAAAATGAGCTATTTTTTTTTCGCCTCATTTTCGAACGAAGCGGCATAAAGTAACCACCGAATTCTGTTGAAAATGTTTATTGTTATGTAAAAACGTGTTTGCACACATATTCATACAAACATACGAATACACATTTCTGCTTATTTTAGGGGTTGAAGCATTTTTTGAGTCCAGGTGTTTAACTGAAAGCATCATTACTTCAAACTTTAAACGCGTTTATCTCGAAACCACGTTTTTCGAACTGGCGGCCATGGTATCTCCAGTTCAACTGAACCGATTTTCATGAAACAAAGTGGAGTCGACGCAAAATTGTCACCATTCTCGGGTGAACCTCGACCATAATTTTAAAAAATTTTTTACTATTTTTTTTACACTAGACTACAAAAAAAAGCCCGAAATTGAATTTTTTTTTTGAATGGCCGCCATTTTGTCAAAAAAAATCACAAAATTCAGCTTGAGGTTCACCCAAAAATTACATCTATACTGATTATAACCCCGTTTTTTTTTCATTTCAGACGCTCCGGAGACCCGGAATCGTGGCCGCCGTGACGACACCTTTTTTTTCACCACCAACTTTGAAGTCTCATTACTTTTTGAACAGCCCACGTATCGAGGCAAAAAAAATTTTTTTATTTACTTTGAAACTTTTGTAATACAATAAATAAAAAAGTTTTCAATTATTCTTTGCGTTTTCAAATAAGAATTTTTTTAAAAAGGGTCCAAAAAACGGGTTTTGAATGAGAAGACCGCCTTAAATGAGGTACTTTAGTCTGGGGATAGAAATTTTGAGTGTTCTTTAAACTTCAATACATAAAAATTTAAAAATATATTTAGTAGAGATTTATTATAATTTTAATTTACACCATAATAAATTTATATAAAATTAATTATTACACTGAGGGAAATGTGTGCTAAAATTAAATGAAAGTGTGTTCATTTTAAACGAATTTGTTTTTGAAATAGAGCTTGAAACAAATTCATTTAAATTAAACACAACTGTTCTTAAAGTTAAATTTAAAACAAGGGTTTTTGTTTTTAAAACAATGTTTTTAAATAAGAAAACAAATTTAAAACAAAAACTTTTAAATTTAAAACAAATTTTTTAAAGCATAATTTGTTCGATGCCATTTTTTAATTTTTTCCGAGTTTTTGATGACAGATTCGTAATCAGCGACCCTTGGGACCCTCCGAATACCGAATCTCAACTCCTTTCAATGAAGTTTGCATTTTAAATATTTCAATATTGAAAAACTGAATTAGTTTTTATTTTATTTTATGTTCGATATTTTTCAAACCAATGAAAATTCAAAATTCAAAAAATGTCAAAGAAAGTTTCAAAGAAATAATGAATGAAAAAAATTGGAAGGAGTGTATAGTTGAAATTTAAACACAATTGTTTTAAATTTTGTTTTGTAGAAACGCAAAGGCGTTAAATTTATATTTTAAAAATTTTTGTTTAATTTTAAAGTATGTTTTTTTCTCAGTGTATAATATTATTGTTATTTGAACAATAAAAAAAATTTTTTAAATATTTTGAACGTTGAAATCTTTAAATGCGTTTTTCTTGAAACTAATTTGTCTTATACGTCTGACCTGATATCTCAAGTTCAAGAACCCATTAACCTTAAATTTGGTATGGACCTTTATACATCCCTCTATTGTTGGAACAATAATTATGCATAACATTTTGCTTCTTACTTTTTTTAAAAAAATCAAAACTTTGAACAAAAAGGCAAAAATGCGTTTTTTTTTAACAGCCACTATTTTATAAAATTTTTTTTTTAATTTCCTTAGTTCAGACAAAAGTGAGATTCTTACTTATTTAGAATACATTTTCTTTTCTTTTTCACATTCCCAGAAGTTTTGGAATCATGTCCAGAAGAACGCAACTTTATTTTTATTGGATAAAAAATTTATATTTAATTGGATGAAACTCGTTATATATGGTCAAATCTGTTCAAGGATTTGCACTGTTGAACATTTTTGGAATCTGCCTACCTCCCATGCAGCGCATATATTAAAAACTGCATAAAAAAAGCTCATAACTAACCTACAACAATAAAATTACGTATGTATGCATTTATATCAAAATAAAGATGTTTTCGAAAAATTACCTATCGACGCACCCACCTCCCATACAACCCAAAAATTTCAATTTTTCAATATTTTCAAAATTTCAAATTTCAATAAATAAGCTTATGTTTAACCTAAAGAAAACGATTTAATATGTATATATTTGATATCAAAAAAAATATGTCTTAAAAAAATGGATGATATCCGCCGATATCAGATACGCCCACCTCCCATTCAAATTAAAATGGAAACTTCAATATATAAGCTTATGTTTAACCTAGATTAAAAGATAAAATTTAGTACATTTGTTTTTTAAAACAAAATAAAGAAGTTTTTGAAAAATGGACGGATACGCCTACCTCCCATGCAAACCGAAAAATTGAAAAATCCTTATATAAGCCATGTTAAAGCTACAGAGATAAAATTTGGTATTTATGTATTTTATACCAAAACAACGATGTACTTAAAAATTGGGCGTAATATGCTCACGACCACGTCTACCTCCCATTCAACCCACAATAGCGAAAACACTATAAAGGCAACATGTGAGCTACAGGAATAAAACTTGGTATTTTCAAATTTTTCATCAAAATTGAAATGCAAATAAAAGAAAGGATTCACCGGCCCACGGAAACGCCCTTTTTTAATAATATTAGTGTATTTTGAAAAAGGAGCTTAGGGTATTTCATAGTCAGGCTAGACCAACTTTAAGCATTCTTTATTTTTTATTTTTATTTTTATAATTATATATATTTTTATTTTTATAATTATTCCTATTTTTGTGTTTATTTCTACTTTAAGTTTTATTTTGATTTTGATTTATATTGTTATTTCTATTTCTATTTTTATTTTTTTTTTATTTGTATTTTTATTTTTATTTTATTTTATTTTTATTTTTTTTTAATTTTTATTTTTATTTTTATTTTTATTTTTATTTTTATTTTTATTTTTATTTATATTTTTATTTTTATTTTCATTTTTATTTTTATTTTTATTTTTATTTTTATTTTTATTTTTATTTTTATTTTTATTTTTATTTTTATATTTTTATTTTTATTTTTATTTTTATTTTTATTTTTATATTTTTATTTATATTTTTACTTTTTTTTTATTTTTATTACTATTTTTATTTTTATTTTTATTTTTTTTTTATTTTTATTTTTGTTTTTATTTTTATTTTTATTGTTATTTTTATTTTTATTTTTATTTTTATTTTTATTTTTATTTTTATTTTTATTTTTATTTTTATTTTTATTTTTATTTTTATTTTTATTTTTATTTTTATTTTTATTTTTATTTTTATTTTTATTTTTATTTTTATTTTTATTTTTATTTTTATTTTATTTTTATTTTTATTTTTATTTTTATTTTTATTTTTATTTTTATTTTTATTTTTATTTTTATTTTTATTTTTATTTTTATTTTTATTTTTATTGTTATTTTTATTTTTATTTTTATTTTTATTTTTATTTTTATTTTTATTTTTATTTTTATTTTTATTTTTATTTTTATTTTTATTTTTATTTTTATTTTTATTTTTATTTTAATTTTAATTTTAATTTTAATTTTAATTTTTATTTTTATTTATGTTTTTATTTTCATTTTTATTCTTATTTTTATTTTTATTTTAATTGAAATTTTTATTTTAATATTAATTTTTATTATTATTTTTATTTTTATTTTGATATTATTTTCATTTTAATTTTATTTTTATTTTTTAAATTTTTTTTTTTTTTTTTTTTTGTTATTTGTAGAAGTAATCTTTTCAAATTTTAGGCTTTTAAGACAATTTTCAATAACTGTTTTTAAAAGATAACTAAAAATAAACTCTGAAAAAACACCCTGCATACTTCCAGGCCAGAGTGCAAGTTGTTCTGTAACAGCTCTTCTCTTCTCAGCTGACTTTTTTCCATTTACCTTAATTTTATTTGTTGTTTTGCAAACCCGTTTGAATTGAATTTAATGCCCCTGAGAAAATTTGCACTTTTATTTACATTGTTTAAATGTAAAAATCATGTTAACGTTTTTTTTTTATTTGCCCTTCTTTTGCTTTTATTTCAATTTTATTCGTGCGCTGGGACATTCTTTTGTGCTTTTATCAGGATATGCTGAGCATAGCTGCAACCACACAAAATAAAAAAAAAAACAAAAAACAGAAAAAAGTAGCAGTACATGTTCAAAAAAACACTATCTAATAAATTCATTGTGTGTCCCTGAATTGTGTGTAGCTGTAGCCGAGACTCTATGGAATACACTTAAAGCTTGTCAATGTCGTCGTGTTCAATGTCATTGCTTTTCGGTACATTTGCAAGCCTTCGAATAAAAGTTTCTTTTGACATCGAGTCGACAACAACTTCTCGGTACATATTCGGTGCATGTTTTGACCATGTTGAATGGAGGCGTGTGCTACAAGTCTTTTGCCACAGTCTTGTGCTGTTGGGTTGTGAGGGTAGAGTTGCAGGGTTTTCTTTTGCCAGCAACTTCATTCAACGTTTTTCATCCCTTTTGTTGGCCTGCTTTGGTGATTTGAAGGTGTTGGAATTTAGAGTTACCCTGAGTGTTCATCATTTCTATGTTGCTTACGTGTTTGGCATATTTGATGCGTTAGTTTTTGGGACACAAAGAACTGTTGGTTGAATCATTTGCTTTGGCGCTAAAATGCGTTTTGTGGCTGTTGCAGAATATTATTATTTGAACTTAATAAATAGTAGATAGACTTAAGTATTGATGGGCATATTTTTGGGCCAGTTCATTAACTTTGATGAAGGTGCATTTTAAATCAATAGATCTAGACAGCAAGCTTACTCTCATAGTTTTCATTAATTTTTTTTTTATAGTTCATAAACAATTCTAGGAAAAAATTGATTTTTTGGATTTTTTTTTATAATTCATAAAGATTTCTAGTGCAAAATTGATTTTATTGGCATTTTTTATTTTAGCCATTTTTGCTTTTTCTAAACTCAGTTATTTTCACCACATCCAGATTTTGGATACAAGCTTAAATATATACTCGAAAAATGGCTTTGCGGGCTAGTTAGTGCTGTGCAAATTTAAATTAAAAAGTTTAAAACCTATTTAAAATTTTTCATTTATACGTTTTTTTTTAAATCTTAACAGTCTCCAACGTGTATGAATTAAATCGCAGTATATCTTTAGGCTTTATTGAAGAAGATCCTGAACCTTCGCTGAGTAAGAAGCATGCTTCCATAAATAATGCTTTGGGGCGTTGTAGAATTATATGTATTAAGAATTATATGTATTAAGATACGGTGATGTATCACATACATATTTATTACAACAACACTTAAGTGATTTCTGAATTCAGACTTAAGCTTGCTTGTATTTATATTGTATACTCAGAGCAGCAAAATATATCCCAAGCATACATATTGCAAGGCTTTCGAAATTTTAATAGCAGCCATTTTTTTTTTTGCTTTTATTCGAGCCTGTTGCTGCTGTAAGTTTTTTTTATTTTATTAACGACATCAGTAACAATAACAACAACAACAACAACATCATGAAACAGAATTGCATAACAGCAGCAACAACAGCGCAATAATGCCGATGCCAATGACTATGATGCTGATCGACAGCCATATCATGGCTATCTCTGATATCCTGTGTGCAAAGTTGTGCAAAAGGAAATCAGAGTCCGCATGCCTTACAGGTGCAAATAAAGTAGTAGAACAACGCGCGACAGTGTTGCCATTTTAAGTGCAGGTGCTTTTATGCTTTTCGCATTTAAGCTTGGCTTTTTTATTTCCAGTTTTTAAGGAAAACTACAAACCCACACGCTCATGATTTCGATTAGTTGTCGTTGGTCATGAGCACGTCGTTCAGCTATTCCGTCAGTCATGTATTTGTATGTGTGAGCAAACGTTTACGTGGGTGTGTGTCTCTTTCACATATATACAAACCTAAATGCTTACAAATGCAACGTCATTATTGACATGCCGTTCTCATAGTTGTTGTTTGTGGGTTTGTTGATAAGTACAGGTGTCCTTGCGGCCTCGTTAGATTTCACTTACTTTCTAGTATTGTCAACGCCATCTGTTGGCAGTTCTCCTTAGGATGTTAGTAGTGACAACATTGCTACTAGAGTGTAAATGTATGCGTGCTATTTGGTTTACCTACTTCAATTTGTCCCTGCCTATTTGCAGTGTAATGAAAGAGTCCTTTGACTGCTGTGACGAAGCAGAATTTTGTGTTATATATTGGAGAACATCAGGAAAGTGGAGAAACATATACAGAAGATTACGTTAAGATGTGACAATTTTCACTTTGAATATTTAAGGTAAGTTTACGGAATTCGCTAAGTTTAAGGAAACTATTTGCTTAATAAATTATTTTAAAGAG
Source organism: Tetanocera ferruginea (assembly GCA_958299015.1). Taxonomy (NCBI): domain Eukaryota; kingdom Metazoa; phylum Arthropoda; class Insecta; order Diptera; family Sciomyzidae; genus Tetanocera; species Tetanocera ferruginea. The sequence goes on along the minus strand of OY282643.1, from coordinate 122,418,058 downwards.
ATCAAAAGAAATATTGACAGAAGAACTCTTTTTGAACATGGACATTAGAGTGTCCCTTAAATTTCAAGTTCAATTTTTTTTTTAACGCATACCCTCTTAAAACTTTTGTAATGACCCAACATTGTCTATTAAAAATTTAAACCCGCTGTAAAAGCGATAACCCGTGCCGACTTGAGGTTTAATCTTGTTACTTTTACGCTCTTTTTTTCGTTTGATGAGCTCTGTGACGAAAGTATATTATGCTGACGATCATTTGATTCCTGAACACTAGTACTCTTTATGCTATTCTTAGTACTTTTTTCAAAAAAGTATCAAATAAATGGTGCAAAATTACCATCTCATTCTCCCTTTTTTATTTTATAATATTCGCTAAGTAAAGGTGGCTGTCAGTGAAAGTGCAAATCTTGTGGTCAAAGAGTGCATTACATTTTGAGAAAAAGCTAGATTTCCTCCAAAATTATTTCCAAACTGCTTGAACAAACTTATTGAAATATATTATTTATAGAGAGAGCTGTAAAAAAATTGTAATTGTAATTGTAATTGTAACTTTATATAAATGTACTTCTGAGCGAAAATAATTTTAAAATTTACCATGATATCTTATTTGATATCGCACTTGCTCATGCCTTAGGGAGAATGAAAATAGAGAGAGACAAAGTATTTTTAAAGAAACAGAGAAAGCCAGGTAGACCTGGATGCTAGGTGGTGTTGACAAAAAATTGGCGGAGAAAGAACTAGGCAAAGACGGTTGGAAGAATAGGAAAGGAATATCAGCAGTTGCATTTACTTTTACTGCTAACGACTTGGAATGTCCAGAAGATTCGGACGAAGAACTGATTTTGAATTCTGAACTCAGTTTGCTAGACGTACCCTGCCCTGAAAAAACTTCAAACAGAGGTACAAAGAATCTCATAACACCTTAATTTGTCGCAGCTTAAGATCGATGCCAGGTAAGCATGAGACTCCGTTAACATGCTTCCAGCGATGCTAAAAGCTCTTGGCTTGAGCAACGATGATCTCCCCATTAACAAATCCTTGATTCAGCGAATTCATATTTAGTCGAAAAAATCCAGGGCAGAAGCAATAAAAACTGACTTTCAGAACAATGTTCATGACGTAGTCATAGTCCATTGGGATTGAAAAATATTACCCGAATTGGATGTACGAAGTTCAAAAGAAGAACGGTGCCAATTATTGTAACATTTGACGAAAGAGAACAGCTTCTTGTAGTGCCAAAACTACAGAGTTCTTCTGCATCTAGCTAAGGCCGTCTTAACTGCTCTTTTTGACAAAAGCATTCATAATGCAGTACAAATTATGTGTTGCGTCACAAAAGCTTCGAATATTGGTTGTTGTAATGGAGCTTGTGCTGTTTTAGAGCATACTTTACACAGAGAATTGATGAGAATTAAAACTGAATTAAAACTGTCTTCGAAACCTTCGAAGCCTACTACCAATATGCTTTATATTGGTAGTAGACCAGATATTCCGATCTTTAAAAAGTTCAGAGACAATTGGGAAAACATCAATTCCAGTGACATTGAACTCTTGATTTCGTAAAAGAGCATGTTGCCGAGGCAAATCTACATGCTCTATTACATCTTTGTTAATGTTTTAAAAGGGAGAACTGGACAAACTTTTTATAAGAGACGATTACCACGAATTTGGTTAACTATGTAGTATTTTTGGTAGGAGATATAGAGAAAAAATTAAAACTCGCGCCCCCCGGAATCTATTTTTTAAAATTATGTTTCCATCAGTCACAATTCAGACTTGTGAAGATTTGTGTTTTTTGAAGGCGTACCGGAAAAGAGCAACCAATTCCTATCTCGACTGCGGATTGACGGCAGTTTTCTTGAGGAAGATAACTCTTCTTGGACTAATAATGCTATTTTTCTAAAAACTAAAAGAAGAATAAGTCGTTTGAAAGTTGTAAATGTCAAATTAATTGAAGATTTCAAAAGATTTATCACATTTGCAGAAGAGTAGAAACAAATCTTGTTGCGCTGTATCCGGACTGTAAAAACACCACTTTAAAGAGAAGCTGCCCTGGCTTATTATGTTTCTAAATAAAGATAAATATTGATTTTATTTTATTTTAAAAACTCTTTTTAAAACTCATTGGAATATTTTTTTTTCAAAACTAAAAATATGTTTGTTTTTTGTTTATTGTTTTGATTTTTTTGAAGTATGATTTTTTTATTTTTTATATTTTGTTTATGATTGAGAATATTTCCAATGTTCTCAGAGAATTTTTGACAAAATCCAAGTTTAAATTTTTTAAACCTAGAATTTCTATGTTTAAATTTAAACTTGCCTCACTAAGTTAAGGCTCAAACAAGTTATGCTTAAGCATACAAAAGTTTCAGAGAGAAGTCAATGAAAAGTATACAAAAGTTCAAATACACACTTTTCCATACTTAATTAAAAACGAAGTAAGCATGAAAAAAAATTTCAATATAAATCGATTCGAATGAAATGACAAATAAAAAATAATTCGTTTTTGTCGAAAAAGATTGCCAACTAAAATTATAAAAAAATATTTTTTTAAGTTGGTAAATTCATCCATGCTTTATGATTGAATATAGCGGTCAATTTCAATACAAACCTCTCTTAATAAATAAATCCTGTCTTAAACATACATTTTTTACTGATTTTTAATAACATTTCGATACATAAGTGCTTAAAATCAAAATTTAAATTATTTATTAAACAGGTTGCAACCCTTTTCTGCTTAGCAATATACGGTGTCGAGCGCTCACACTCAAGTTTTGAAAAGTAAACGAAAATTGAGAAACTGAACGAAAAATTGCTTACGCACAACTTGGGCGACGCAATATATTGCTGAGCAAGTACGTTCTTTTGTTCTCTAGCTTTTGTATGCTTACGCATAACTTGGTTGAGCCTTTAAACTTAGATTTTTTGAGATGAGGTATCGGCGTTAAAATTTAAACTGAGGTTAAGGAATTTTAAACTTTGTTTAAGCTAAACTTTGTTTAAAATTGAGATCAGTTAACGGGCCTTATTTACTTTATTTGTTTCATTTATATAAGTTATAAGATCGAAGTATCAGAACGAAACACAATTTTTAATGAACTATGTTGCTCAATCGGCACGGCTTACGATCCCGCTAGAAACATGAAATTTCATATTTGAGTAAGCTTTATCATTTATAAAAAATGTAGAGGGTATGCATTTCGAATTTACAAAAAAAAAGGCCATATAAGGGACACCCTAATGCACATCTGAAGCATCTTGGTATAAACCGACAATATGTTTATCGTACCGTCAAACGCTATTCAAACAGGCTCTTATAAAAATCGTGAGAAAACTGTACGAAAAAGGGGACTGTGCGTACTGCAAATCTTAAAAAAAAGAATGTAAAGGAGCGTATTCGAAGAAAATGTGGTCAGTCTGCACGAAAAAGTGAGAAAAATCTTAACGATAATCGAGAAAAATTCTTACAACTGATTTTAAAATGTCACCATTTAAACAAAAACAATTGCTCGGGTGCCGTAACAAAAGAACACCTAATCAGAAGTAAAGTGATCCCATCCTGCCATGCAGGTGACGACATCATTTTTTCTGACGAGAAACTTTGTGTTCTTCAAACTCCGGCTAACGTGCAAAACGATCGCTCGTGGACAGTATCACTCAAGGACGTTCTAAACGATAAAAAACATATACCAAGATACCACAATTCGTTTTCGGTTATGGTTTAGGGAGCAGTTTGTAGTAGAGGAACTCTGCCACTACTTTTTCTCGATAAAGGAGCAAAAATAAACGCAAACTACTACTTGGAAGAGGTTTTGCAAAACCATTTGTTACCAAATGCTCGGAAGATGTACGTTAGAGGATTACTTTTGTTATCAGCAAGACGGTGCTCCTGCCCATACTGCTAAGGTTGTTCAGAAATGGTGCAGTGAAAATTTAAATGATTTCATACCTGAAAAAGATTGGCCACCAAGCTCACCGGATTTGAATCCTTTGAACTTTTGTATATGGGATTATATGTTGCAGAAGCTTAAGGATTATAGTACCGTTATTTGAACGAATTCAAAGTGGCAAAGCAATTGAATAATTTCTTTGAGACTTATTTAATATATCACAAAGAGGAACAGCTGATGTGTTAGAACAACTTACAAATGTTACTTAAAATCAATAAATAATCAATTGTTTTAAAAAAGTGCTGTTTCCACGAAGGTCTTCTCTTTTAATTTATTTTATTTTAAGTAAACTAAATTATCTCCTTAATACTCATGAACTTAATATTTTCAATTTTTAGTACTATGTTTTCATATTCCATAAAATCGACTTCCCTTCACACACACATCAGTTCGATATCACTCTCTCACTCTTTCTACATCCAGCCTTGAACTCAAAGCATGCATTTTCTACATATTTTGATTTCAAGCCGATACATTTTGTTATCTTAAGTCTTGCATAGTTTGAGGCAGCTTTAAATTAAGCCATTATGCTTTGTTATCAAAAAGATTGCCTACATTCAGGAGCTGTTTAAGCTTATATTAAAGCATTTATTTAATAATATCAAAAGGTTTTTGATTATTCCAATAGAATTTTTTTTTAAATTTTAATAAACTGTCTAAATTTAGAAAACCTTGTGCTTTCAAGGTGATCACAGAGCACTCTACTCTTGGTTTTTTAGTCACCAAAGAAACTCTTATTAAATCCCTTAACCAAGAGCAACCGCATCAAAGGTTAAAAATATTTATTGCTTGACTAGAAAAATATTCAAGAGCGCATCAAATCCACTCAGCCGCCACTGCTTAAGTCATCAAAGCACGCACTTAATTTGAAAAAAGTTTTCAGACAGCTTGTATTCTGCCAAATTCCGTGGCGAATTACAGCTCATTATTATCAGCATTTGTAGCTATGAAATTGTAATAAAGGCAATAAAACAACTTTATCTGCTTACCTGGACGCGTCAGGTTTTGACGTTAAGCTTCAAGTTCTAACCACCAGCCACCCAAACTTTTACCCCTCTAAGATTAAACTGTAGTAATTTCGTGCCAGTTCATGAACACTTGCTCTACTTAGTGTGTAAAAAGTTATGGCTTTAAAGTTGCAATTACAAATTAACGCTTGCTGTTTTTTTTTTTTTTTGGTAGTTATGGTAGTCTCAGTAAAGCGAAAGAGCTATAGGGGATGGAACTGTTTGGTAAAGTTGCCATCAGTGGCAGAATAATGGCGGTTGTAGCATTGTGAGATACACTGCAAAAATATGCCAGATGAAAAATTTTGACAAAAATATTTTATATTTTGCTGAGCAGATTTTTAGCTATGGGTTGCGCAAAAAAGATACTAAAATGCATACAAAATTATTAAAAAAAAGCTTTTTTTTTTGTTTAGATCATTTACTTATTTTAATTTTTAAATAGTTTAATGTAATTTATAAAAGTTCCTAAAAGTATGCAATGCTAAGTAGTATGAATGATAAAAGCTATTGAAACTGGTTTTATTATGTTTAAGTTGCGCAACAAATGTACTTAAATATATAAAAATTTTCTTATTTTGTTAAGGACATATGGTTATTTTCATTTATAATTATTTTTTTGAGGTCACATTTTATGATTTTATTTAAAAAGTTCCTAAAAGTATGCCATAATGATGGACTTTTAGTATTAAGTATAAACTTGCCATTTTTTGCAAAGAAGTAAACTCTGAAGAATTTTTTCCAAGGTTAGTTATAGTGGGATTTTACTAGAAACATTTTCGTAAAATATTTTAACCCTCTACGATCTATATTAACGGTATTTTTTTCAAACTTGTGTAAAAAATCCCTTAAAAATGGTCTTAAGATCTCTGAACCTAAAGTAAAAATTCACTAGGAATATTTTTTCAACATATTTAAACCCTCTAGCTTCTTTTTTAAGGGATTTTTTACAAACTTTTGAAGCAACGTGGCAAAAACATATATTAAGGGGGGACATCACATTGGCCGTTTTTTTAAATCGACTTTTTTTTATAATTTTGTATTTTAGTAAATATTCTTTAGTAAATTGATTCTAAGAAAAAAAAATTGCATGGAAAAATTCCTACGGGTTCAAAAGTTACAGCCGGATTAGTGAGAGCGCATGTTTAATTTTAACCTCTTTTTTTCTTTAACCGACTTCAAAAAGGAGGAGGTTCTCAAGTTGGTTGGTTTCTCTGTTTTTTGTGATAATAAGAGCTTCGAAGTCGGCGCTAATATAATCAGATTTTTTGTGCAGCTGCAACACACATATAGCATTTTAATTAAGATTTAAGAAAAATTAAGATTACAAATTAATACAGCGTCACCCAAGCAGGATATTTACAAATAAAAAAGTCTTAAATAGAGTAGGGATGGCGAAAAAATCATGATTTTACGTCAATGATTAGCGCTGACTAGAAGCTTTTATTATCATAAAAAATAAATATATTTATTATAAAAATACAAATTTGACCAAGAAATAAATAGTAAAAGTAATTTAAAATTATTTTTTACTTTCTAGTTTCTTGTTTTGTTAAAAAGTTTTTATTGTTCACAAACTTTGTACGCGTTTATCTCGAAACCATATTTTTCGTACTGGTTGCGGCACTAGCGGGTTCATTTTGTGATGATTTTTTTTTTTTTTTTGTTGTTTTGTATTTTTAAATTTTTTGAATTTTTTTATTTTCGCTATCGTATGACACGAGCTTTTTTAAATTTTTTTTCGTGTTTTTATGAATTTTGAAAATGGAAAAAAAAATTTTAAAAAAAGCTCCTGTTATACGAAAACCAATTTTGTTAAGATTTAAAAAAGTCATATTTTTCCAGATCGAACAATTTTTGCGACACCCAGCGCTGCAACCACGAGGCCCCTTTCTTTCTCTGCCGCCAGTTGTGAGCTCTATAAAACCATGTTGAAGTGAAAAATATATTTTTTTTTTTTAATTTTTTTCTTGTAATTTGTTCAATTCTCTACAGTAATAAAATAAAATTTTGGAAAAATTTTTATTTTTGACTGAGTTATGAATTTTTAAAACAAGGTCTGTTTTCTCTGCCGCGAATGTCATGTCCCTCCTTAAAAAATGCTATTATACAGCACATCGCCACTATCATAATTTTTTCTAACAATATCTTTTAAATAGAAGAGTACCCATACAAAAACTCAATTTAATAGAATTTATAGATACATTGCATACAAGTTGATTGTGTGTCAATAAAGTAGCTGATAAATGTCCGGTGCCCGTGTCGGTGAATGTCCGACTTCTGCACCGAAAAAAGTGCTAGTTTTGGAACACCTTGGGTAGGCACAGTGTACAAACGAAGACCGAGTCGGGCACTCGTTGGTTTATTGTGTTCGAATATGGTCGCTCGTTAGTTAACAAGTTAACATAATACTGAATAACTACGATACTATTTCTTGTAATTTTCCAGGTACTTTTTGGAAATGTTTCGGCTACATTATAGTTAAAAACTTTTTAGGGAATTTTGGGTTAAATATCGATCAAATTTCAGTTGCAAACTCAAGTTCTTTTCGAATCAGTTAAATAATTCTGTCCTCATTCGGCTTTTTATTAATGTGCGAGTCTTTTTTTGTCGTTAGCTTCGCAGCTGTTTGTTGCTACTCGTAGCTTTAAAAAATAAAATTGTGCCTGACACTTCGGACTTTTGTACCTGACCACTTTCGTACGGGCACAAATTGTTTCTCGGGCATGTTTTATATATTGTTTATTTTCTACATTGATATCATGAATAGTTCATGTAACTCATGGTATTGTTTACTGGACCTAATGTAATAAAGATCATGTAAAAATTCATAATTATTGTGTACGTTTTTAGGTAAGTGTAAGAAAATGATTTTATATTTTTGATACTGACTTTAAATGTACACGTTTAAAAATCTTGGGCTAAATTTTAATCTTTTTTGGATGACATATAGGACACGACCAAAAGAAGATTACTTTTTAATCCAGTGAAAAGTTTTAAATTTTCCAATCCAAAAAGGACTTATTTTTAATCCGCAAAAAGTTTACAATTTTTTAATCCAAAAGGAATAATTTTTAATCCGCAGAAAGTATAAAATATTTTAATCCAAAAAGGATTAGATTTTAGTCCAAAAAATATAAAAGGATTACCTTTTAATCCACAAAGGTGAGAACTCGTGAGAAAAAAAGGTTAGAGATAATTCTCATATTTCATAAGTCTACGAAGAAAAGTTATCCTTTGACCTCCATAAGCATGTATATATATATTAAAAAAAGTTCTCAAACTTAATTTATGCTAAATTTTGCATATTTCTATACGAGCTAAAAAAACTTGTTTTTTTTTTGTCGCGTACTTTGAATTAATTTGTACTAAATCTTGCCAATATTTTTATAAAATGTAGCACTCTTTCATCGCGTTAGAACACTTAAAATACATATCGGTTCTTTTTGTTTCTTTCTTGTTTTTCAAGTAATTAAAACCGTGCGAATGTCGCGTCCGTGCCAATGGCTTTTCAGCTGAAAAGCTACATAATATTCAGCTTTTCGCCATAGAAGAACTGTCAAATAAAGAGCTGCTTTTCGTTGGCTTTTCAGCCAAAAGGCCTTCGTGTGAACATATTATTATATTGCCATAAACTTCACTATATATACATGAAGGGTATTCATGCAAATGGGTAATGCCCTTATAAATGATATAAACCGTATAAGTTTATCAGCCTTATAAATAAAATGTATGGAGAACCGTTTACACAAACCAGCAATCAGCTGTTTATATGTATGCTGAAAGTTGACTGTTAACAAGTTAACAGCTGACATATCTCTCCAAATGCACAATCGACTGATAAAAATAACTAATTGCCCAAAATACAAGCTTGCCGCTTTGCATGAATACCCTTATTATGTATTATGAAACACTGCTTAATGTAATAATGAATATAATAATATTTTGGTTCAGATTTTAAGAAACAATTTGTTTCATTTAATTAAAAAATAAACTTCGGATGCTTTAACAACATTAACTATTATATTTAGCGTAAATTTTTTAGTAGTAGTAGTTTTCATTCTTAGGTAACATAAATAATTTTTCCTGAAAATACTACCTTAATGTAAATTTGTAGTCCAAAAATAGTCTTAAACTTAAACTTTTTTGGATTAAAAACAAATTAAGCTTAAGTATGGAATAAAAAATAGTACTTTTTGAATTAAAAATTCCTTTAAAGCAAAGTTTGGATTAAAAACTAGTCCAAAATTTTTAACCGTGTATGAACTTAATAGGTATGAAATGCTGAAAAAGCACTATTGTGTATTTTTCAAAATGATTTGATGAAAATAAATATTTTTGCTCTTCAGATCGCTCTTCGGGGTCTTCCCGGTTCTGACAGCTTCAACTTACCTCCTTATGCCGACCGACTGAAGTTGATTAGCAGGCAAACTCTTCGAATAGGAATGGAATTTGCCGATGTTCTCTTCATTAATCAGCTTGTATGCGGAACCATTACCTGCCAGCACTGCTCCAATTAATATCCTTAAATTCAACCAACGTAACCTTACATCTATGCCTCTCTTCCACTGCACCGATTAGAATGCTTCGTGCTACCAATAATTTGATCAATGAATTCGATTTTCATGAGTCTTACTCTTACTTAAGGGCTAACTATAATAGCCACATGCTGGCATACGCTAATGCCAATAACTGAACGGAAAGCCAGCCGGCTGTTGTCAAAACGGAAGTATGCCCATAATTGCCAGACATTGGCTTTGAGAAGTGTCACAAAATTATTTTGTTTTGTCTGTGTTTATTTGTCAGATTTTTTGAAAAAATATATAAAATGATATAAAAAAACACTTGTTGTTTTGCGTGAACTGTATGAATTTTTATTTTCAATTTATTTTTGACACTTGCCTATGCTGTGAGCGATTTGAATCGCTCTCCAATAAGCCAATGAAAGTCAACGAAACTTAACGAAACTGTGACAATTCCAATTATGGGCATGCTCATAGTACAACAAGGAAGGTAGTATTATTACTGACTGCGCTGCCGAGCTGTGGGCATAAAGTGTCAAAAACAAGTGATGTACACTGAAATAAAAACATAAAGGGAATTTTTTCTTTAAACAAATCAAAATTTGTATAGTTTTGTCTTCCCATCATTGCGCTAAATTATATTATTCTGTTGTCAATTTTTCATAAGTTCCGCGTGCCTTTATCAAGCCCTAACCACTTTTGAGAGATTGAACGCATTCCTGATCCAAATTAACAATACAAGTGTTTGCAAATCAAACTCTTCTTTTTTAAAATCTTCCACTTCAATTTGTGTTTTTTAAAACAATGCAAAATTAACTTATTTTAATTAACAAAATTTAAAAATTTTGCCATTTTTAAAAATTTTGTTTTCCCCTTCTCACAAAAATCATCTTTTTTGTAAACAAAAACAACACCGTCAATTGTCATTACAGCATTTTGACACTATATGCCTACGCTAAACAGCTGTTTCAGTCTGATTAATACTACCTTCCTTGTTGTACTATGGGCATGCTCATATATTTATATGAGCTCGCTTTCATTTTGACAATTCAGTGCAATTCCAGCAAATGGCTATTATAGTTAGCCCTTAACTCTTACTCTTACTCTTACTCCTACTCTTACTCTTTAATGTCTTACTACAATTAAGTTATGGTACATATATTTAATCTATTGTAAATTAAAATACTTCCTGTTGATTATAAGTTTAAGTTTCAGTTTTTAAGATTTTAGTTAAAGTATTTAAACTGTTAAATAAATAAATTGTGCGTTATTTCGTGCGGTGTTTAGTTTTCGATAACTCTTAATTTCGGCAAACTTTGCAACTATCTGTTATAAACTGACCTTATAAGCAGCTTGAGACAATGATTCAATAGCAAGGTAGGAGAGAATTCGAGAAGTAACTTTTATTTTCACATTTTATTTTGTTCTATTTTGAGAAGTACCTACAATTCTGTCAAAAATTATCAACAAAAAATAATTCAGCTCATACTCATGGTAGAATGAACAAGGTAGCTGCAAGGCTATCAATCCTCTCTCTCTCTCTCTCCGAGTCAGAATTATCAAAATCAATTAAAAATTTTTTGGCTTATCGTTTTGTCGCTCTATTTTATTTAGTATTTTTGGACAATTTTGACTTTCAACTCTCAGCCCTGCAGCTACCTTATTTTTTGTAGGTACTACTCGTAAGTTCTTCCCCAAATTTATTGACACGGTTGTTACATACGCTTGTTTCATGCTACAAAGAATAAGGTGGCTGCAGGATGGAGAACGGACCATATAATGGTTAGAGACACAGTATGAATTACCAAATTTTCAAATAGGAACATTTTTTTATTGAAAATTAGACTCATAGTGCCTTTTAAGACCGTCGTGCCCATGACAAAAAGTGTGAGCGAGAACGCATAAGAATTGGGGAGTCAAAATGAGATAAGAGATTTTGAGCCGAAATGCCGCTCAAGAACTTAAGTGCTGATCGCATTCAATCGACTCATTTTGATATGAGGCCGCTATCAAATGTTCACACACATAACTTGCCTCACTTTGTGTCTGATAAACTCGATGCAAAAATTCTTTGCTTTCAGAGTTATATCAACGCTGAAGTTTGCATTTTATTCCAACTAGGCATATTAATTTCTTATTTTAATTGATTTATATAGAAACATTGTGCTAAAATGTTGTCGTTTTGATGTGGTCTCTTGAATTCCTACATCTTAATAGCTTCAACATATTGTACTTTTAAATAAAAATTCGAAAGCAAAGCAATTTTCAGATTATTATAATATATTTAAACCTTGAGCTCCAAGTGAAAATGAAACGGACATTTTCATGATCACGTCTAAACACGAAATGCGAAATTTTCCTGACCCACCTAAACAGTCTCATAGGAATTTATTTTTTCGTTTTACAATTGAAATGAATTTTTAATCACTCAAATATTTATGTCTTTTTTTTCTCTTCAATCAAAATTCAATATATTTGCATAAATTTTAAAGCATGCTATTTTTGCGCGAGTTAAGTTGGCTCTGGAGAGCTTACCAAATTCTTAGAAGTAAATTTCTACCAACTCCTACTTAGTAAGTTATACTCTCAAGACCTCGCTGTGTAAATTCAACTTCTTCAGCTCTTTTAAGCTTAAACACACGTATTGTGTGTACACCATTGGGAAAGGTACGTGGAGCTGAACGTATAACTCTCTACGATGATTGTTACTTTAGTTTTGAAGGTATTCCTTTTGCAAAGCCACCATTGGGCGATCTGAGATTCAGTGCACCACAACCACCTGAGCCTTGGTGTGGCGTACGTGATTGCCTCGAACGTGCCAGCAAGCCAGTTCAATTTCACAGATTTACTGGTAAAGTTGAAGGAACCGAGGATTGCTTGTACTTAAATGTGTACGTAAAGACGGTAGGAGGAACTTGAGATAATAAAAACAATACTTACATATCGTTCTAAATTAGTTCGATTCAGAGAATCCTTTACCTGTATTGGTCTGGATAGTTGGAGGTGGTTTTCGTTTTGGTGATGGCACTGGCAGGGTTTACGGTCCAGATTATCTTATGCAGACGGAAGTCGTATTTGTTTGTTTCACCTATAGATTGACCGCCTTGGGTTTCTTAAGTCTTGCGGATCCTACACTTCAGGTGCCTGGTAATGCAGGTCTTAAGGATCAAGTACAAGCCCTGCGATGGGTAAATGAGAACATAGCTTGTTTCAATGGTAACCCCAACAACATATTTTTATTTGGTGAATCGGCGGGTGGTGCCTCAACTCAATACATGACCGCAATAGAACAAACACGTGGACTCTTTCACAAAGCAGCAATCATGTCAGGTTCCATGTTGAGCAGCTGGGCCAACGAGCCACAACTTGATTCTGCCTACCGTCTGGCCAAAGCAATTGGTTACACAGATGAGAATTGCGATGAAAAAGTTTTAAAGTTTTTGCGTTGCGTAGAAGCAACTGAATTGGTTAAACATAACATTTTGACAAATGAGGAGATACTTAATGGCAAATATTTTCTCTTTGCGCCCACTATCGAGCCATATGATAGTCAAGACTGTGTAATTCCAAAGGCACCGATTGAAATGCTAAGAACTGCCTGGGGCAATGATATTCCCGTGATGGTGGGAGGCACCTCATTTGAGGGTTTAGTTTCGTATGATCTAATAAAGAATAACCCGGATATCATAGCCAGTTTGGAGCAAAGGCCCGAACTTGTGCTACCATTACATGTGCGGCTGAAAAACAAACCTGAGAAAAATCGTGAACTTGCCTTGGAACTGATGAGGCTTCATAGCATTGAACCCATACCCAACAAGGAAAACATGTTAAACTATTTGCATGTTGGTGATATTTATAAAACAATTTTTAATTTAAATAATATTTTGTCATCATCACACTATTTTCTAGTTTTTATCATACAAGATGTTTTGGCATGAAATTCATCGCACAGCAAAGTCACGTTTAGAGTTTGCCAAAGCACCAACATATTTGTATCGCTTTGATTTTGATTCACCGGAAGAAACTTATCATCGCAAGGCATTCTGTGGTAACGATACGGTAGAAGGTGGTGTTGCTCACGGTGATGATTTAACGTATCTGTTTTGCATGCCGAATGCAAGGAAGTTTCCTTGTGAATCACCAGAATACCAGATGATTCAACGCATGGTTGGCACTTGGACTGCATTTGCCAAGTGCTCAGATCCAAATAATAAAACTTTAGAGCCAGTCGTTTGGAAGCCTCTTACAAAGAACGAACCAAATATGGCGTTGAATATTAGAAACACATTGGAAATGGCGGATATACCAGAGTGTTCAAAATTTCAATTTTGGAATAGTATGTATGAAACATCTGAATTGTACTAGGCTTTGCCACAACTATTCTTTAGATATTCTGCATTAAATATCGTGTTTTATTTAAAAGATGAATGTAGAAAAGTTTGTCACATCAGCTTTTGATATTAGGGCTGTTTTCGTACTCAAACTATGTAGCTTGTGTGTTACTATTTTCTGTTTCCGTACTTTCTGTGCTTAAAATGTGAGAAGAAGAACAAGCATAAATCGCTCTTTCGAGCACAGAAGTTTACCGGAGTGTGCTAGAACTCAAGACTACGAATAAATTAATAAGACGGCATGTCTACGAAATGAACTTCCGTAGCAGCAATGTTGGATGCATGTAAAGAATCCTGCTATATCTTGCATTTGGCATTAATGCAGCATTCATCTAACGGTATCAATGCAGCATTCCTACCACGGCAGTTCATATGGCATACATGCCCTCCTAGGACATGCCTATAGAAAAAAGATATGAGCGGGTATGGAGGCGAGCATGTCTGCTCACCTTCCAAGGCATGTTGCCGGCAGGCATACAGCAGGGCTCCTTTTCCAACTGATTCAGTACACGTCCCCCTTATACGATTGAACTGACACATGTATTCAGTACATAAAATACTCAGTACACGCATGACAGAATAATAAGGTAGGCTCATATTTTTACGGCTGCTCAAATGTCTAATTGTACACTAACAAAGCTGTGAGGTGATATAAACGTCAAACGACAAAGCAACAACAACAATTAGAAAAACCATGATATAATTACTCCAAGGTATTATCGACGTTTCTGTTGGAAACGGACGTTTGTCAAAAAATATAACAAGAAAGAGAGCGCTCACAATCCGTCATAGCATACAATTAATTTTCACTGGTCACATTCAGCGTACCCAACAGTTGCCAACTGCTAAGTCAAAACTTGATGCACATAAATATGAAGTTGCTCATTAAAATTCATTAAAAAATAGAAAATTTTTAAAATTTGTCGGTAAAATTTCCATTCGTATTTGATACAAAGCTTGATATTTCATAAACTTGACAATTTTTCTGAAACTTCAATACCGATAAAAGCGCTCCCCGATGTGTTGCTGTCACAACAGTTGACACAGCTGAATGTGGCCAACGAATATAACAACGAACAGCTGTTTTTGACAAGAGTTCGTTTACTTGTAGCTGAGAGAATCAACATTTATCAATACTATCTGGTAAAATTATTCTATCATGTAGAAAAACTTAAATTCGAACAGCTGAATTTGACATCTAGCTCACTTTCTCTCCAATATGCGCCTACCTTGTTATTCTATCATGAGTACACGTATCGGCTGCACATCGACACACGATTTTGCTGTTTTATGTCATTCGTTTCTTGATTTTCAAATAAACAACACCTCCAAAGCCAGTAGAGAATCAGAACGGGAATGAGTTCATCCACTGTACTCTAGAACAAAAACGATGAACGAATAAGAAATAAATGGCTGGGTTTCTATGATTAATTGCCAATTATTAGGGAGTGATTTAGACACAGACATGAACTGTGTTTATTTTCAATACATGAAATTATGTAGAAAAAATATATAATGCATACATTTTGTATGTACTCATTACATAAAATTATGTATTTAACATATGTAATGAGTAAATTATGTATGTACGCATTACATAAATGTATCTACTATTAATATATACTCAATAAATTATGTGTGTACTCATTACATAGAAATATGTAATCAATAAATTATGTACATATGTACTGAGTACATGAAAATTGTTCTAACATACTGTACTCATCACAAATGTTCTACATGATTTTATGTAATACTAGCGGATGTAACCCGGTGTTACTCGGGGTTGTGCCTCGAGCACAGAAAAAGGACGATTTTCAAAACTGCTCTCATTTTAACATTTTTTAAATTATCAAATCACTTTTAAAATTTTTTTAATTATCGTTTTTTGGGGCTTTGCCCCCCTCCTTCCGTCGAAAGAGTTTGGTCAAATTTCCGTATAACTGTACCTGTCAGACATGATTAAAAAAATATGACATCTTCAACGTCTCGATCTGAGGTCTGGTTTCTGTGGAAAATGTTCACCCACACTCAGAAAGAAACACATAAATTTCTCCTGTGAAAAATTGCTCTATTTTCGTAATAGCAATTTTCTCTTTTTCAAATAAAATTTTTTTCAATTAGAATAAATTTTCACTTTTTCGAAATATTTCTTCACTTCTAGGAAATGGAAATCTTTCAATGTCTCTTATAATGATAATAATTTTTCTTGCACAAAAAAATTCTCATTTATAGAGAAAAATATATTGAAAATAAAAACTATTTCCCATATTTTGATAAAAAATTCACTCTGAGAAGTATTTTCTTCAATAAAAACAAATGTTTTCTCAAAAATTAAAAGTTAAGTAACTCTAAAACCGATATATTTTTATGTTTCACTTTTTTATAGAAGCTTTTTATCATTTTTAGAGAATTTTTAGGATCGCTTTTAGAGAAAGACATTCTCTGGAGCAAAGTCTAAATCATATTTCTCTTAATATGATGCCTTTTTTTATCATATTCCGAGAAATTTTTTCTGATTGCAGTTTGAGAAGTCATATCGAGAAAAATGCGTTTAAAGTTTTTCTAAGCATGCATTTAATATGCAATTTTATATCAAATAAATTCCAATTTTAAAAAATTCTTTAAGCATCGATTCGATTTTTGGATTATCTTCGTTCAACTTCGGTTTTGGCCGAAATTTCATTGAAATCGGTTCAGGTGTTTACGAGTTATTATACAGTGCCACTCCCACATACTTCTGCCAACTTTTTTAACCTATGTTTTATCTTGGGTGCAGTTAAACCTTCATACCAAATTTCATTGAAATCGGTCCAGGAGTTTAGGAGTTATTGAGTCTTAAGAATGCACTACTTTAAACGCCCTCTTGCGGTAGTCTTTGGAGTTTTTATGGCCTATGTTTTATTTTGGGAGCAGTTGAACTTTTATACCAAATTTCATTGAAATCGGTTCAGGCGTTAAGAAGTTATTATAGAGTGCCACTCCCACATACTTCCGCCCACTTTTTTACACCCTCTATGTTCTTTCTCTTTATGAAAGGTAGTCGGTGTCCAAATTTCAGCTCAATCGGATAAACGGTGCGCGAGCCTATTCGGAACAGACAGACAGAGGGACAAACATTTGATTTTTATACCCTAAACCTGAAAGGTCAGGGTATATTAACTTTGTGCAAACGTTTGTAACGCATAGAACGAAGCGAGTCCGGTATAGAAAAGTATATATATTCTTGATCAGCGTCACCACGTGAGTCGAGCTATCTATGTCCGTCCGTCCGTCTGTGTGTTGTCCGTATACACAGGATAAGAAGAAGGAGTTGAGATAATTGTATGAAACTTGGTACACATGGTCACATGTACCCAAGGATCTGCAATATTGAATATTTTTGGAATCCGCCCACGGACACGCCCACCTCCCATACAACCTAAAAATTGAAAACGCAATAAATAAGCCTCTGTGTAGCCTAAAGAGCTAAAATTTGGCACGTATGTTTTTTATTACAAAAAAAAAGATGGTTTTGAAAAATGGACATCGTCCGCCCACGGACACGCCTACTTTCCATACAACGCGAAAATTGAAAACTGCATAGCTCAGCTCATAATTAGCCTACAACAATAAAATTTGATATGTATGTGTTTCATACCATTACAAATATGTCTTCGGAAAATGGACGTCATCCGATCACGGACACGCCCACCTCCCATACAACCTAAAAATTGAAAACGCAATAAATAAGCCTCTGTGTAGCCTAAAGAGCTAAAATTTGGCACGTATGTTTTTTATTACAAAGAAAAAGATGGTTTTGAAAAATGGACATCGTCCGCCCACGGACACGCCTACTTTCCATACAACGCGAAAATTGAAAACTGCATAGCTCAGCTCATAATTAGCCTACAACAATAAAATTTGATATGTATGTGTTTCATACCATTACAAATATGTCTTCGGAAAATGGACGTCATCCGATCACGGACACGCCTACCTCCCATACAACCCAAAAATTGAAAACGCAATAAATAAGCATGTGTTTAACTTACAGAGCTAAAATTTGGCACGTATGTTTTTTATGACAAGACAAAGATGGTTTGGAAAAATGGACTTCATCCGCCTACGAACACGCCCATTTAAAATAAATTTTTTTTTTTTTTTAAAAGTGGGTTTAGGGTATAGGGTATGGGAGATAAGGGGGCGATCTTCACATGGCAACGTGTCTGACTGCCTCAACTTGGCGAGGCCAGCATTATCCATGTCGAAATCGTCTCAAGTCGACTCAAACCTCCGCGTGGTGTCTCCTGGAAACGTCAAAAAACTATCATACCGATATACTTTGGCGGCGAATCTGAGCGGCGGGCTTCCTTTGGTCATCAAGCAAAGGTTGTGCGTTGGGTTTGAAGCCCACCATGTAATAAAACCATTTCAATGAAAAGTTTAAGAATAAATAAAAGAATGATCCCCAAATCTGATGACGACTACCGCAAACGAAAAACTGATAATGATTTACGGATATGCACCTGGAATGTCCGAACCCTAAATTGGGATGGTGCCTCTATCCAACTGATTGATATCTTGGAAAGATATAATGCTGATATCACTGCAATCCAAGAAATGCGATGGAAGGGACAGGGTTGCTTACGGCAAGCATCCTGTGATATCTACTATAGCGGCCATGCGGAGAAGCACGAGTTTGGATGCGGATTTGTAGTTGGCAAGAGAATACGGCATCATGTCCTGCGATTCACTCCTGTGAACGAACGACTTGCCATAATCCGCTTCAAGGCAAAATTTTTTAACATAAGCCTAATATGTGCGCACGCTCCGACAGAAGAAAAAGATGACGAGACCAAAGAAAGTTTTTACGAGCGCCTTGAAGACGCATACGAGCGCTGCCCCCGTTATGACATAAAAATCGTGCTTGGTGACTTCAACGCCAAGGTGGGTAAGGAAAACATATTTGGTCCTACAGTCGGAAAGTTCAGCCTCCACGACAACACATCCGATAACGGAATGAGGTTGATTGACTTCGCCGCAGCACGAAACATGGTCGTTAGTAGCACTAGATTCAAGCATCTCAATATTCATAAGGCCACCTGGTTGTCCCCTGATCAAAAAACATGCAACCAAATTGATCACGTTTTGATTGACGGAAGGCACTCTTCCAGTGTACTAGACGTACGCACGATCCGTGGTGCTAACATAGACTCGGATCATTATCTTGTCGCAGCCAAGATCCGCACACGTCTGTGCGCAGCTAAGAATGCTCGCAATCCTACACAAAGAAAGCTAGACGTCGACAAGCTGCAGTCAAAACGGACGGCCGAAGCCTTCGCTACTCGACTCTCACTCCTGCTTCAAGAAAGCACTCCTCCGATCGACGATATATGCGGACAGTTGACGCACATATCCCACTCTATGCGTACGGCTGCCGAAGAGGTGATAGGCTACCACCGCCCTCGCCGAAACCAGTGGCACGACCAGGAGTGTCGCGACGCCACTGCAGAGAAGGACGCCGCCTACAAAGCCACCCTGCAGCCGGTTGTGACGCGTGCTGTTAAGGAGCGATACCGAGAGAAGAGGAGGGAAGAGAGACGCATTTTCAGGCAAAAAAACGAGAGGCGGAAATGCGTGAGTGCGAGAAAATTGAGATGCATGGCGACAGGAATGAGACTCGAAAATTTTTCGAAAAAATAAGACGCCTGGCCGATGGTTTTAAGACAGGAGCCTCTTCCTGCAAGGACGAAAATGGGAATCTAGTGACAGATATCCAGAGTACACTGATGTTATGGAGGGAGCACTTCTCTAGACTTTTAAATGGCGACGCTGTCAACAATCCCGCCAGTGGAGATGATATCCCGGAAACCCCAATTATGGATGACAGCGTTGAAGTTCCGCTGCCCGACTATAACACAGTACGACAAAATCAATTTTTTTTGAGTACACATGAGAAATGTTGACAGAATATGAAAAAAGGCTTAAAATAAAGAAATACGTGTCTCGGCGATTTGATGTAGCACGTCAGAATTTTGAGAAAATCGATTTTAAAGATTCGAAGGATCGTGGAGGTTCACTTGTAACGTAGTACTATTATAAAAAGTTCTATAAAAACAGAATGGGTGAACCGATTTAAGTGCTTGAGCCAGTTTTGAAAAGGGAATTAAATTTGGATTTGTTTTTATAAAAAAAATTTTTTATAATTGGCTAGCGCCATCTAGCGAACATTTTTTTTCCGCTAGATGGCGCTTTAATTTTCATGTAAAATTAAAAAATATCCAAAAATGTAATGTAATTCAATGTAATGTAAATGTAATGTAAAAATACAAAAATTAATATCCAAAAATGTAATGTAATTCAATGTAATGTAAATGTAATGTAAAAATACAAAAATTAATATAATATAATATACAAGTGCGTGAAGTAAGGAAAGCTGAACGTATTGTAATGGAAAAAAAACCATTCATACGTGAGAGAGAGAGAGAAGGAGGAAAATGAGAGAAGACTGCAATTAGTGACAAAGTAAAAAGGTTGGTCGTTGGCTTAGAACGTTAAGGCGCAGATAAGAAGTAATGACAATCTTCGAAAGAATCGACCGCCATATGGTTCAAATTCCAGACGACTTGTTTTAATTTTTTCTAATTGCAGAAACCTCGATCTGTAAGCTAGTTGAAATTGAATAATAATATTTTTAGTTTGATCTGGCTCGGAGCCCCGAATCGCTGAATCAAGCAATTCCCGGCCAGCGAAAAAGATTCTACTTTAGTTATTGGATTTAAAATCAACAACATTGTATTTTTAATGAATTTCGTACATTTTTTGGATATTTTTTAATTTTACATGAACATTAAAGCGCCATCTAGCGGAAAAAAATGTTTTTTTTTATAAAAACAAATCCAAATTTAATTTCCTTTTCAAAACTGGCTCAAGCACTTAAATCGGTTCACCCATTCTGTTTTTATAGAACTTTTTATAATAGTACTACGTTACAAGTGAACCTCCACGATCCTTCGAATCTTTAAAATCGATTTTCTCATAATTCTGACGTGCTACAGCAAATCGCCAAGACACGTATTTCTTTATTTTAAGCCTATTTTCATATTCTGTTAACATTTCTCATGTGTACCAACCACTGTCGTACTGTGTAATGAGGTCTTAACAGCTATAGCTCGGCTTAAAAACAACAAAGCCGCAGGAGCCGATGGTCTACCGGCTGAGCTGTTTAAGACCGGTGGCGAAGCTCTGTTTAAATGCATTCACAGACTTCTATGCAGAATATGGTCGGAAGAATGCATTCCAGATGATTGGAACCTCAGTGTGCTCTGCCCAATCCACAAAAAAGGCGATCCCACCATTTGCTCCAACTACCGTGGGATTAGCCTTCTTAATATCGCATATAAGGTCCTGTCGAGCGTATTGTGTGAAAGACTGAAGCCCATCGTTAACCAACTGATTGGACCTTATCAGTGTGGCTTCAGACCTGGAAAGTCCACCATCGACCAGATCTTCACGCTCCGACAAATCTTGGAAAAGACCCTCGAAAAACAAATCGATACACACCATCTTTTTGTCGATTTCAAAGCCGCCTTCGACAGTCCAATAAGGAGTCACCTATATGCCATCATGTCTGAATTTGGTATTCCTGCGAAGCTAATACGTCTTTGCAGGATGACACTGAACAACACCAGCAGTGCAGTGAAAATCGGGAAGGACCTCTCCCTTCCTTTCGATACCAAGCGAGGTTTCAGACAAGGTGATTCCTTATCGTGCGACTTTTTTAATATAGTCATGGAGAAGATCATCCGAGCTGCTGACCTGAGACGCAGCGGCACAATTTTCTATAAGAGTGTTATGCTGCTGGCGTATGCTGATGATATTGACATCATTGGTCAAAATACGCGCGAAGTCAGTGCAGCATTCTCCAGGCTAGAAAAAGAGTCGAGTCGAATGGGTCTTGCAGTGAACGCAGATAAAACGAAGTATCTTGTGTCAACAAACAAACAGTCCCAGCGTCTTGGAAACCACGTCACTGTTGACAACACCTCCTTTGAGGTAGTGAAGGACTTTGTTTACCTGGGATCCAGTATAAACTCCTCCAACGATATCAGTATTGAGATTAAACGAAGGATAACTCTTGCCAACAGGTGTTACTTTGGGCTCAGTAGGCAATTGAGAAGCAGAGCTCTCTCTCGACGAACAAAACTGACGCTCTATAAGTCAATAATCATGCCCGTCCTACTATACGCATCACAAACCTGGACGTTGAGCAGCTCTGATGAAAGGAATTTGGGAGCGTTCGAGAGAAAAATCCTTCGCAAGATCTATGGTCCAATCTGCGTCAATGGCGAGTACCGAATACGATGGAACCATGAGCTGTATGAGCTATATGCCGACATCGATATAGTCAAGCGTATTAAAATTGAGCGGCTTCGCTGGCTAGGTCATGTCGAGAGAATGAACGACGAAGCTCCAGCGAAAAAGATATTGGATTCGGTACCCAGCGGTGGCCAACGCAGACGAGGAAGACCGCATCTCCGTTGGAAAGACCAGGCATTGGATAACCTGACAACGCTTGGAGTTTCCAACTGGCGCCAGCAAGCGCACGACAAAAGAGGCTGGCGAAAATTCTTAGACCAGGCCAAAACCGACCAACGGTTGTAAGCGCCATCTAAGTAAGTAAGTAGTAGGGTTTAGGGTATTTCATAGTCGGCCGACTTTAGACTTTCTTTACTTGTTTTATATATAAGATTTTTTTTTTTGAGTCTCATATCTACGGCTCATATTAAGGGTATTTTTTTAACTTTTTTGAAAAGGATTAAAATTCCTTTAAAAAAGAAGCTAAAGGGTTAAAACGTATCGAAAAATATTTCTTGTAAAATTTCATTTAAGGTCTCTGAACACAGCAACTATAGCAAAATTATAGATTAAGGAGTTTTCGGACTATTTCGTGCAAATTCTATTTTTTGACTATTTTCTAGCTTTATTATACGATTTTTTGGCCAAAATGTGTTAATTTTTTCTGAAATAAAATTTTTTAAATTTCTTGATATAGTTTTACGAAATATCTGTAAACTTATTTGAACATTAATACAAGAGTTTGTGCTTATATATTCTTAATGTCGTCAATCTGCTCATAATTTTCTCTCAGTGCAAATTTTGAACTTTTACCTGTGCTTAAAAGTTTTTCTTTTCATGCTTTTAATTGAACTCCCACCACTTAATATACGCCAATGTACAGCATATTTATAATAAATAATAATATAAAAGCTAAGCTATACGACCGTCAGATATACAAACAGACAAACAGACAGACTGGAACACAACAGCTAGAGACCGAGCGAAGGAGAGAGAAGTAATAAGTAAAAATTTTGTTTCAAGTAAAACTGACGTTGATGCTATAAAAAGCAGCCGCTAAAATTATATTAACAGCATCTTTTAAGTCAAGCCCCCAGCAAAGTTCACTAAAAACAACAACAAAAATATAGCCTGCTTTTAGGCATATAAGCAGCAAGACATGCCTTATGCACTTTCTACAGTGTTATTCTTACAAGAATTGGTATAATTTTTTTTTTTATATTAGATGTACCTGCCTGGCTGACTGTAACAAATTTATATACAACACAGACAGGACAGCTGGCAAGGACGAAGACGAAGACAACGACAACGACTGACTACGTGTTGATGAACACATTTTGCACGTGTTAAGAATTTATAAAATGTTCGCCAAATGAAAGTGAATGCGTTTTGTGGGCGCTGCCAACGACCAGTGTGGTGAGGGTTAAGCCGGCATGAAACACGTTGTTGTTGAATGAAGAAATGCCTGGATTTGGTTGTTATAAAAAATGAAATGTGCTTAAAATAGCCCCCATAGTGAGTTTTATTTTGGTGCTTTATGTGTTGCCGATGGGAATGGAGCTGCAAATGGTCGCCACTGGAGTTTTGAGGTGAAAAAGTCGCATCCGTGTAGCTGTAGAGAAGATTTCATTTGTAGATACAACAAGCAGATTTTATATCATGCCACATTTTAATATAAACTTTTTTTCCTAATTTTTTGGGTTTTTTGTTTTTGTTGTCTTGTCTTAGACATGGCTTTGCTTAAAATAATGATATCTAATGCATTTTTATTAAATGCGTTCGTGCCGGGAATTTTATGTACTCTGAACTTACATAGCCTTTTGTATATGGGTTGATGTTTTATTTATTGCTGCGTTTATTAGACATCAACGACCGCAAATGTGCTTTAAATACAGTGTGTCTTATGATGTGTGTTGGAGAATGTGCTGTTTGTAGCACATTTACGACAGAGTCATATGCGCTTAAGTCTTAAGCACCACATCAGATATAATTAAGTTTTTTTTCCAAGAAAGTCAGGTAATCTAAGAAGAAGTTGAGATTTTTTCAACTTAAGTCTCAACGTTATTCAATAAATGCTTGAAAATGATATCACATTTTTTAAGATTTTCGTCAAAATGATAAGCAAGCAAAAAAAGATTAAGATTATGATAAACAACGCAAGCAAAATGTCAAATCTTTTTATCATTTCACTAAGTTTGACAGTTTGAGTTCATTGACAGTTGAAAATAGGTTCATGGACCTCTTGCGTTAAAATGCAGCACTTTGTACACTATAAAAGCAACATGTGCACACAAAAATCCACTGCGTCCCATGACCTCTTGTATTGAGCATAGAACCAATGCTGTTAATAAACCAGTTTGTACACAAACAACAACAACAAACGAACGAACAACCAATGAAACAAAAACAATACACACAACATAAGCAGCGAATGATTATTTTCTTATATGAAAATGTATATTTTTTTATTTTTTTACTTAAATTTTGCTGTTTTGTGACTTAAATAAAATAGTGACAAAATCCAAAACTACATATTCGTTAATTTCACAATATATCTGATATTTTGGCATATACATTATTTTTTAACAATGGGTATTAAAAGCTGTAGGTATACCTGAAAGTGTTACCCAAAAACGTTGCAAAAAAATTTAAAAACAAACCCACACAAGTAAGACATAGTTCTACAAACAAAATAATTAAATATTTAGAATATTAACTCTAAATAAATCATAAATGCATATAATATGGGCATCTCCCAGTGGCACGGACGCGACATTCGCACGGTTTTAATTACTCGAAAAACAAGAAAGAAACAAAATAAAAAGCCGATATGTATTTTAAGTGTTCTAACGCGTTGAGAGAGTGCTACATTTTATAAAAATACTGGCAAGATTTAGTACAAATTAGTACAAAGTAATAACCAATTATTCAATGAACGGACGCGACAAAAAATTTAAGTTTTTTAAGCTCGTATAGAAATATGCAAAATTTACCTAATTTTGAGAATTTTTTTTTTTATTTATAATATTAATGTTAATGGAGGTGAAAGGTTAACTATTCTTCGTAGACTTATGAAATATTAGAATTATCTCTTAGCTTTTTTTAAATAGATATAGCAAGAATACGGACGCGACATCATGTACGCGACAAATTTTTCCAACAGTAGTAAAATACAGTAAAGATGTTCATTATAAATTTTTATAAAAATACATCCCAATAAGTCAAATTCAAATAACATAGCAGTTATACTAATCAAAATAAAAAAAAAAAATTTATAGCTGTTAGAGTGCTTTATTTTAATATTTTTCTTCGCTTTTGGTGGACCTTTTTTGGGAGATGCCCATATGTAAGGAAATAAAAACAGAATTGTTTTAATTTGAAAATGTTTACAACAGAAACAATTTTTAGTAAATTTTTTGGAAAATAATGATTTTTGTTAAGCATTTTTTATAAATTGCTAAAAATTATAAAAAGAACCTTTTTGAACACAAATAAAACACGATTCAGCAGACTTGATACATAATTTCCAACAAAAAAAAAAAGGATAAATTGTAACATGACAGAGTTATTATTAGGTCTGTTCCCGTACTCTAAAGTTTTAATCCAATTTACTAGATTTACAGGTTTTAGTCCGACCAGCGTTCTCGTACTCGAAAAAATGCTAAAAAAATGAGTATACAATCGAGAGAGTAAAAAATGTAGGGGAAGAGTGGCATGAAAGAGCCAGTTTTAAAAAAGTTACAAACTATATAAAAATAATTAATAAAATTATAATTCTTGTATCAAAAGTATTTTCTCATTCATTTATGAACGTAATACCATGAAATATTTTCCAAAATCAACAATATTCTTGGACCCGTAGCCATTTATAAAAAACATGAAATTCGGCTCTTTCATAACACATGGGCATTGAAAGAGCCAACCAAAGTTTTGAAAGAGCCATCTTCTTATTACAAGACTTAACACGAAAAATAACGAATATTTTATTAAAAATATTGTTATTATAAAAAGTATTGTTTTTACAAAAACAAATTAAATAAATTAAAAAATTCAAAACTAAAAAACAAAAATAGTTAAAAAACTTAAAAATATTTTTAGCAAAAAAATTAAATCGCTTTGAAGAAAATCTATTATAATACGACCTATTCCGAAAACAAAATAAGAGGTTTAAAACACTTAAAAACATTTTTGACAAAAATAAATTAAACTTCCTTTACGCTTCTTCATACCACCGCAACCCAGCTCTTTCAAAAAATATTGTCCAAACAAACATAACCTCAAAAATTAGTATGAAATCAAGATTTTTCCGGCAAAATAAATATGTTATTAGTAGGCCTAATATATCCATAAAATTATAGTATAATAATATTACTGTTAGTTTTAAAGGTGAAGACGTCACAAAACAAATAAAATGTTCTGAAAAACTTACTTAATGATGAAGAAATCCAAAATACGATACACCATCGTCGTTTATTATCAGTGAACTGTCAAATGTTCGAGGGTGCCATATGGCGAGTATTGCTTCCTAAAATTTATAATTTAAGAAGCATTCGTATGAAAACTACCGCGTAAATCAAGATGGCTCTTTCAAAACTTGGCTCTTTCATGCCACTCTTCCCCTACCCTCCTTGTCAAAAGTTGCAAATTTTGGTCGGAGGAATTTCTTTGGGTAAAAATGGTTAAAGTGTCAAACAGCTTTAAATAAGCTGTTTATAAATTAGCAAAATAGTTTTTATACATCAAAACTACTTTGAAACTATTAAATTGGAAACCAGAAATATAAGAAAATGTGTAAAAACTAATATAAATGCTTAATTTGAGAGTTTATTTCAATATTATTAAAAATCGAAGAAGCGTTCCCGTACTTTTATGTGTATTTCTCTATTTTCGAGAGATTTTTTCTTACTCACAGACTTTTGACAGTTTTACCATTTTTAAGGCCAAAAATTACGGGAACCTATTATCACCGCATTAATTTTTGATAGATTTTGTTCAATCCTTACAATCGTTTATTCGTATGAACTAAGTTATCCATGATCACTTTTTTGGGCCAAATATATGAAAGGCTTTGAAAGAGTGTTTTTTATCTTTTTGTCCGTTTGAAACGATGTATGAGGGTTTTGCTTAAAAGGTGACACACCTTAACGTCCATCAAGACATAATATACTTTACAAACGCGCCATCACTTTCTCATCAAGGGAAAAATATCAACAATTTAAGCACTTTTCCACTAAAACTAGGCACGATCTGAAAAAGATAGCGCCCAGGCTGAAGTCAGTCACTGTTCAGTGCCAACGTTGAATATCTTCGACTTATAAATATATCATGGCACCTTAACCCAAATATACACAGTTTTTAAAAAATCTTATGAAAATTTAGAATATAACGTCACTAAAATAGTCTGACCCTTCTAAAGATATCTTTCTGAAACTTGAAACATTCCTTTAGATACGAAATATCAAAACATATAATGTTCCATCAAAAACTTGTGGGATTTATGAAAGCTTAACTATGTTCATGACGTCACTTTATATGGGAGGTAAGCGTGGTTCTGATACGATATAGTTCATTTTTTAGTTTAACCTTACATTTGTCAGAAAAAATTAAGGTAAACGTCGTACCCAAAAATTATCAAAATGAGAAAATAGTCACACCTATTTACCATATGAAGTGACGTCCCTACAATAGTTATAAATCTGGCCGTTTTCAAGATATTGTTCTGCAATTTGTTTTATACATTTTTTTGTGATAAATTTAAAGTCAAATTCAAATATAAACCAAATCGAATAAAAACCACTTCTACTTTTCATTTAAAGAGATGCCCTTGAAATAGTAAAACCCTTATAAGCTCCATCGTTTTTAAGATATCATGTTGAAGTTATAAACGCTTTTCTAACCATATTTACGCTCAAATTTAAATAAGAATAAACTTAGAAAATAGTCTGTCCACCTTCCATAAAAAGTATCGTGATTAAAAAATTGTATCTTCACAAATTCCAAAGTTTTCGAGATATCAAGATATAATGAATTTTCCTGTGCTATTTTCTTTAAAATTAAGGCCAAGTTCGAAAAGACTACCTTTCACTTTATTAGAATAAGTTTAAGGTAGGACAATGTCTAACTGGTCCACAAGTTCATAAGAAATATATGAAATACTCACATAGAATTTTTATGAAATTTTCAAATTTTTATAAAGTTTTTTAATATCAATTTAATATAAAAAATAATAATTTTGTAGGTACATTACAGCGGTTCAAAAATATGTGGTGAAAATTCTGCGTTTTTTCTTCGGTGCGCGTCTATTTTCTGAAAGTTTAGCCCCTTTTGAGAAAAATTTACCTTAAGATTCATATGTTTGACACCCAGATATTGCGCAGCCCAACTATAACAAAAAACTTCTATAAAGATTGCAGCAAGCTCTACAGCAACTCATTTTGAAAACTATGTTGTTTCTGAAAGCATGCTTATAGACTTCTATAACGGCAAAAAGGCGAAATTTTTATTATTTCATTGAAGCTTCTTTCTATTTTATAGATTAACAAGAAATTCCAATATATTTTTATACTTTTCATTTTATAAATTTATTTGAATTTTGACTACGTTGTTTTCTCAGGCTGAGAGATTTCAAATTTGGTTCATTTAATTTCGAAGACTTTAAAGAGCTACTTAAACAAAATTTATGGTAATTTTGATAAGGCTTCTATTAAGATTTATAGATTTATAGTTTTTTATAGTTATGTGTCAAAACTTTCGTTTAGTTTCAAAACTTTCGGTAAGTTTTAAAACTTTCGTTGGGTTTTAAAATTTTCGTTAAGTTTCAAAACTTTCGTTAAGTTCCAAAACTTTCGTTAAGGCATTGTAAAGCTGATATTTTTGTTAATTTTGAACTTAAAAAAATGGTTTTAGTTATTTAACTAAGCTGCCAAATAGTTTCGTTAAGTTATTGTGTTTAAGAAAAAAAAATAAAATGTGTAATTTATTTCCAAAAAATACCTTTGTCAAGATATAAGACTTTCGTTGAGTTTCAAAACTTTGGTTATTTCTCAAACCTATCGTTGAGTTTCAAAACTTTCGTCAAGTGGCAAAACTTTCGTTGAATTTCAAAACTTTCGTTAAGTTAAGCCCAATATGAAGGCCAAAAATCAAACAAAATCAATATGACAAAGTAAAAAATTAGCAAAAAGAAAACTTTACGGCTGAAACGCTTGGTTATGGGTGCAAATTGTTAGTTATTTACAGACATGAAAATTTTTATAGGCAGGCTTTTGAAATCGAACATCGGCTAAACGAATATGGCAAATGAAACCTTAAAACTCGTTTTCGGCCTTTTAACCTTAATTTTTCGACACTAAAGTTTCAAAACTTTCGTTAAGTTTCAAAAGTTTTGTTTAGTCAGTTGACTTTCTTTGTCAAACGGAACAAGGCTGTGGCCAAAATTTATGTGGATGGGTTTAAGTGATATTGGGTTAAAACATTATATTTTTTATTTTTATATTTTTATTAAATTAAATTTTGTGGCTAACTGTAGCCACCATTTTGGATTCTTAATCAACTTTTCATAATATTCGTTAAGTTTTTTAAGTTCGTAAAGTGATGTGATTCAGCTTAAATAAGAAGCAGCTTTCATTTCATGAAACTATAGTTTTGTAGGCAGAGTCTTTTTCGAAATGCAGAAATATTTGGTTTTTGCACAAAAAATTGTTTCGTTAAGTTATTATGTTTAAAAAAGACTTCTAAAGCTATGTTAAATAAACAAAATTTAACTTCATGTTATATGCCACACAAAAAATATTAATTTTTAATGAAATTATGTTAAAAATTATAGTTTTTTATAAACTATATAATAGTTATGTTAAAAATTAAATTATAATTATATAAAATTATATTAATTATAGTTAAAATTTAATATTTCAATTTATTTAAAATTTAATATAATATTTAACTAAAGAACTGAACGATACAATTTTTTATTTTTCTCTCATGCAAGTGTTGAATACACAATAAATGTTAATATTTAATTAAATTATACTAAAAATTATAGAAATTATATTAAGTTAACTAAATAATTTAAAATAGTTTTAATTGAAAATTTAAATTTATTTAATATTTAATATTAAATTTAAATTAAATAACTGAACGAGCAGAATTATTTTTTCATTTTTCTTATTTTATAAGATTTTCTGAAAATGATTTGAAGCAGAGCTACAGACTTCTTGAGGCTGGAATTTGTTAAATTTTATTTTATAATAATTTTTTTATATGACTTTAAGCATAGCTCTGCTTAACTTCTGTTGTTGAGAAATATTAAGGCTTCGTTAAGTTAATTAATAGTTGATTTTTCTTTAAAAATTCCAGATATTTGCAGTTATAAGCAGATACTTAACACTGTTAGATGCTTTGCACAATTTTCTAGATATTTGCTATTTAAATTAATTGCCCAAAATGCTTAACACTAGCCTACTTTTAGGCGCTCTATAATTTTCATGCAATTATTTTAAATGCTTTGCTTCTTTTTCTTTTCTCATTTTTGCACTTGCGTATATTTTCTACATATTTTACATAACTTACACGCTCTGATAAGAAAAAAAAAATCCATTGACAGCTCTTTTTGTCATGCAATTTAAATTTATTTCTCTGTTCTTGTTTTATTTTTTATATATTTTTTTTTTTTGCTCTCAGCATCCTTAACAGAAAATTTGACGGCTTGTCTTAAGCGTCATTAGTATGGAAATTCTTGTTGCAGTCCTTTTTTTATGTAGCTTTCAGTCTTTTTTATCTCGAACTGTGAAAATATGTTCGAAGTCTTACGGCATTTAAATATTTCAGTCACGTTTACGACAAATTGCTGTGTATCTGTTAAATTTTGGCTTTATTTAAATAATAAAAAGAAGAAAATTTTTTGATGCCAGGAAATAAATGCTAGATAATATTCTTCACAGAGCATACCTAAATATTTTTATTTTTAATATTATTTTCTCTTTTATATTGCAAAAAAAAAAAATGAAGATAGCTCTGATTGGGCAAAGTTTGTAAATTTGAATTGAAAGCTTTTATTTTGGTTATGTTGCTCTACGTGTTAAAAAAACAAGTTATGAATTAAATTAAAGAAATACTCAAATTTGGGAATGGTTCTTCAAGCCGGATATTTTTGTTTTTAAAATAGATATTTGAACTTTGTTTCGTCTTACTTCAAAAAAAATAATCAAAAAAATTAAAAAAAAAATTGTATGCAACTCTCCGGTCGTCCAAAACTAGTCTAAATGCGAAAAAAAATAAAAAAAAAATATATTTCAAAAATTTGTATGCAATTCTCTGTTCGTTAAAATCTAGGCTATAGTTATTTAAGCGAAATATTAATATCTGCAGGCTTGCTGCAATAAAACCCTTTCTTCTGCTATAATCTATTATCTTATTCAACTATTAAACTTCAAAAATTTCGCAGTCTTGCAAACTATATTTTTTTTATTGGAATTCATATAATATTAATATGGTTCTTCGAGCCAGATATTTAAAATTTTTTAGATCAAAATATATTTAGAAAAATTATTGCTTTTCAGTCGCATTTTAATCATTTCTTTATGTTTTTTATATCAAATCTTAATATTGCTGCTTAAACTCCCCAAAATATGCTATACTTTTAGGCATATTTGCTTTTTTTCGCTTTGCCTTCTAACACATGCATAAAATATAAAAAGCTTTAAGCTGTTTAGTTTTTTTTTTTCTTTTTTGTTTTGTTTATAAATCCATTTATTGCAATTACCTCACTTTCTGCCGTTCCGTCTTCTTGCAAACCCTGCAATTTTCGAGCCATTGTTTGAATTTGATTACTTCTTCAATGTCGGTTAAAAAAAAATTTGTTTTTAAATCCATGAACTTTGCAGACAAACTCCTTCCTTCTACAACAAGCTTGCTGGTGGTTTTTTTTTTTTGTGTTTTTGTTCTGGCCGTGGGTGCTTTTCGCTTTTTCACACTGACAGGCAACACTTCGATTGTAATTTCACGCTCGAATTATCCTTGGGGAGACATTTGAGAGCATGGCAAGGCATAACATGGGCTCAATTCAAATAAACAAGCAGCTCACCAACAACAACAACAACCACATTACAAAGTAGAGCTAGCAAAAACTACAATAGTAACCGTCAAACACACCTTGATAGCGTATCCCCCTCGTTCTAGCCCCAGCTTTGACGGCTATTGTTGTTTGTTACTGTCGCTATTTTTGTTGTTTTGCCTGGCGTGCATAAATATCTGCCGGCAAGAGGGATGAATCCACCAAGCGCGGGAAGTCAAGGTGTGCTAATGTTTTTTATTTAGTTTTTATTTTATTTTTGTTTTTTTTTTTTTACCGGCATGAAGATGAAGCTTCATACCATTCAAGCACCTTTATTATTTTGTCTTACTTCCGGTTTCCGTCTGCTATTTCTTATCCTTTTTTGGTGCCAGTTGGAGCTTTGTGTATGCACACTCTCTCTGTGTGTGTGTGTGTTGTGTGTGTATTTTATTTTAATAGCACCACGAAAAGGATCAAATTACAAATAGCGCGACGAAAGACGCAGGAGTAGACAGTAAAACGCTGAAGCTGGCAACTAAGGAAGTTATTGTTGTCGACGTGCTCGTCGTCTCGGTTAACATATTGTTTGCCTGTCAAGGATATGCTAAAGTAGTTCTACATATCCGGTTTTGCATGCAAGACAGTGGGACAAACTTTCTAAATGCTGAATTTTTGTACTTGTTTTTCAAGTTCAAAAATTTTTCCAATAATATTTTGGTATGCAAGAAAAGCTCTGGGAGAGGGATTGGAATTTATTTGAGATTAAATTGCACATTAAATGCATGCTAAGAAAAACTTTAAACACATTTTTCTCGAAATGACTTTTCGAAACTGCACTCAGAAAAAAGATTCTCGGAATATGATAAAAATGGCATCATACTAACTGAAAAATGGTATTGACCTTGCTTTAGAGAATGCTTTTCTCTAAATGCGGTCCTAAAAATTCTCTAAAAATTATAAAAACCTGCTATGAAAAAGAAAAATATATAAAAATAATTCGATTTTAGAGAAAAAGACTCTTTATTTTTGAGAAAACATTTGTTTTTATTTAGGAAAATACTTCTCATAGTGAATTTTTTATCAAAATATAGGAAAAAAAATTTTCATTTTCAAAAAATTTTTCTGTATAAATGATAATTTTTTTGTGCGAGAAATATATTTGTCACAGACATGCACAACGAAATCAACAAAATTTTTTCGTTTCGTTGAGGCAGAAAAATAAATTTTCAAAATTATTTCGTTGTTTTAATAACGTTAAAAATATATCAAATCAAATTTCGTTTCGTTGAAAAACGAATAATTTTCTATTATTTTATTTTATGCTAAAAAAAAATTTCTACTGATACAAAAAAAAAAGAAATTTTTTTGTTGAAAAAATTTTTATCGTTTTCTCCGAAACGAAAACGTTAAAAATAACGTTAACGTGCATGCCTGATTTGTCATTATAAGAGACATTGAAATATTTCCATTTCCTAGAAGTGAAGAAATATTTCTTCGAAAATGTGAAAATTTATCCTAATTGAAGAAAATTTTATTTGAAAAGAGAAAATTGCTATTGTCGGTGTCAATTTTCCTAAGAAACCAGACGTCAAATCGAGACGTTTAATATTTCATTTTTTGTTTTAATCATGTCTGGCAGGCACAGTTTTACGTAAATTTGACAAAACAATTTCAACGGAAGGAGGGAGCAAAACCCCAAAAAACGATAATTTAAACAATTTTAAAATTGATTTGATAATATTAAAAACGTAAAAATGAGAGCAGTTTTGAAAAGCATCCTCTTTCTGTGCTCGAGGCACAACCCCGAGTAACACCGGGTTACATCCGCTAGTAAAGAATACAAAATAGTGGAAGATGAGTAAATGAGAAGTGGACAAGCTTACTGGTGAACAACAAAAAAAAAAAAATGACAACAAAATGTCTGACCTGTTTTCATAAATATATTTTTCATATTGTATAAATATTATATTAAGGGTATTCACGATGTGGTGTATTTTTGATAAATGCTTACAAAATTTACAATATTTACAACACATTGTGAACAAACCTTCACTTAAGTCTGGGAAGTTCATCATTTAGCAGTACGAGAAAATAAAAGAATTGAAACGAAGCACTGAATTAAATAAATTTTTATTAAATAAATACACAACCCAGCCAGTACCTTCATCCACGCT
Source organism: Tetanocera ferruginea (assembly GCA_958299015.1). Lineage (NCBI taxonomy): Eukaryota > Metazoa > Arthropoda > Insecta > Diptera > Sciomyzidae > Tetanocera > Tetanocera ferruginea. The sequence goes on along the minus strand of OY282643.1, from coordinate 122,383,625 downwards.
GAGTCAAAAAGTTTTTGTAATCAATTGATCAAATATACAACGAAATTTACAAAGAATACAATAGGGTTTCGCCATTGTATTTTTGCTACAGTGTTGTATTTTGAACACTGTACATTTTGTTTTTGTAATTTTACTTCAAATATCAAATTTATCAAAAATACACAATACAAGGGCAAATACACCATATCGTGAATACCCCTATTATTATATATTTTCATTAAACACTTAATTTTCAATGTATAATCATAAAAATACAATTTGTTGCGAGGTATGGAATTAAAGTAATTGCCTAACTTTGTCCAAACTTGATTTTAGCGGTTATTCCTTGTCGACACAGAAATTCTGTGAGGTAACTGGTAGTCGATCTAGCTTTGAGGAAGTCATGTTGACTACGAAAAAAGATAGATTTGCAATGGTGAAAGAGAATGTCATAGATAAAACTTTCAAAAATTTTGGGAGAAAATTACAGTTTTTCAATAAGTCTGTTAGAAATATCATTCTAGGTCGTTCTTTTATATACGTTTATATGTATTTTGTACGAATTCTTCCATAACTTTGGAAAACTGATTTTGAAATTGAATGTTTAAAGAGAGCCAAAAGGGGATGTGCCAACAAGTTTGCAATTTTTTTAATGACAATAGCAGGCAGCCAATCGGGTTCAGGAGATGAGTATCTTTAAGATTATATTACTTTGCTTAGACATCAGCTAGTGTTAAATCAACAGAAGACAGCAACTTTTGAGCACAGTTCCTTAGTGAAGAAAAATAATCATGGTCTAGTTCATCATTATGACTTATGAATGACTGACTGCAGAAATTTGAGAAAAAAGTTTTGCAATTATTTCCGGTTGTCTGAGGAGATATCTAAAAATGCAAGGTTGGTTGGGTGAATGTCAAATATTTTCAGTTCTTTCAAAATTTAAAGAATATTGAGGATCCCAGATAACACTGTTGCATTCTTAAACCGATCTGACAATTAAAAAAATCCATTTTATTGGACTCTTTTTAAAGGCGATGATGAAAATATAAATAATAAAGTAGCGGTAAAAATTTTAAAATTTTTTTTAAGTCTCTTTACGAGCAAACAACTCGGTCGAATTTTGACGGTTTTTAAACTTTTTTGTTTTTCTTAATTTTTCTTTAATTTTCTTTAAAATGTGTTGATAATTACAGTTATTATTTTACCAGACGTATTTTTAATGAATTTTCTTAATATTGCCTGTGTTGTTTAACGTTTTTTTTTAGCAAACGCCAAAATCTGAACTCTGAAATTCAAAATTCTATATTCGGAAGCAAATATCTCTGCCACTTTTTTAAATATTTCATTTATTTCTTTTTTGTTTTAAATTGCAATTAATTGACTTAAAAAAAAATTGCAAAGTTTTTACCGTTACTTTATATTTATATTTTAATCATTGCCCTTAAAAAGAGTCCTTGCTCTTTAAATGGCATTTTTTTCTCAAAAAATAGAATAAAAATTGTTTTTGTTGTAAAAATATATATGCATTTTTGATTTTCTTTTATCGTACATAGTTTTTTGAAGGCGAGTTTGTTTTAGTATGACAAAAAACTCACTATGATTTTTTGCACGAAATTTCTTTTTTTTTATATGTTCTTTTTATATTTTTAAAATCTTCAACAAACTTCAAGAACAATATATTTTAAGAAAATTTCATTATAGCTCCAACCAATAAAAAGTTATAGCCACGAGTCTGTTTAAATCATTCTGTCTTTCTATATGTCAAATGTCAATTGTCCGAAAAATGCAGTTCCAAAATAAAAAATTCCACTTTCCGAGCAAACAACTCAGTCAAATTTCAACGGTTTTCAAAATTTTTTGTTTTTCTAAATTTTTGTTCAATTTTCTTTGAAATGTGTTGACAATTACAGTAATTATCTTACCAAATGTATTTTTAATGAATTTTCTTAATATTTTCTTTAGTAGTTTAACGTGTATTTTTATCAAACGCCAAGACGGAGAAAAAAACTCTCTGAAATTTAAAGTTCTCTATTTGGAAGCGAATATCTCTGCCACTTTTTAAAAAATTTAATTTATTTCTTTTTTGTATTTAATTGCAATTAATTGACTTTAAAATAATAACAAAGTTTTTACCGTTACTTTATTATTTATATTTTAATCATTGCCTTTAAAAAGAGTCCAATAAAATGAATGTTTCCTCAAAAAATGTATTAAAAATTGTTTTTGTTGTAAAAATAAAAAAATTTAAAATTTGCATTTTTGATTTTCTTTCATTTTATATAGCTTATTTAAGACGAATTTGTTTTTGTTTGACAGAAAAATTAATAAATACTATGTGTCATCGAAAAAACAAGGCTACCCCCTATGGTTTTTTGCTCGAATTTTTTTTTTTTTTAAAATGTTGTTCTTATAATTTTTAAATCTTCAACAAGCTTCAAAAACAATATATTTGAAAAAAATTTCATTATAGCTACAACCAATTAAAAGTTATAGCCACGAGTCTGTTTAAATCATCCTGTCTATCTGTATAATTAATAGGCTAAGGTTCTTTTTGTAACTTTAACTCCTCCCAGACTAATAGACCGATTTTAAGGGTTCGGATGTCATTAAATCAGGTTTAGACTGTAAATGTGCGAACCATTTTTAAGAATTATGTTTTTGCTTCAGGGGATTCCCCACATTTTAAAACAGAAATAAAATTTTTATACAAAAATCCGCAATTTAATCGATTTGAAATTTGGTTTGAGGAGAGCTTATAAGATGATCGAATTTGAGCTTTTTTCAAAACTAAAAATTATTACTCAAAAATTTAATTATCGATTCTACTTAATAAAATCTTAAGTTAAACAAAATCAGTTCAATCCGAAAGTGCATTTGTCTATTTTTTCCTCTATTTTTGCCTTTCAAGCCGAGATTTGAGTTCATAATAATAGGACGTGCAGTTTCTATGAGTAATTTAATATACTTTTTTGCGTCTTAAAATATTTGAATAAATTTTGTTATTCAAACTTTAACCAAAAGAAAATTTTTTGGTTTCATTTTATGCTTATTATGATGAAATCAGTAACATTTCAACCATGCTGCTGTTTAAGTGTGTATTTAATTTCAAATCATACGTTCCAACCAAAATTATATGGTGTTCGAGCCGGATTTTGCCAAGAAAATTTTAAATTTTGCCCACTGTCTGCATTAAGCTTGAATTGCATGACTTTGCAGCGGTTGAGTAACTTATGCCAACGTGTATAGAGCGTATGAAATTTAAAATGTATCTGCTTAAAATTGTGAACTTCCGCAGCTCGTTGTGGTAGATGAACGCCAGCGCATAGCACAGTAAATCCTTGCAAATTTTGCGGTGGTTACACAACCCTGCGTTGCTCACACTTTCAAACACTCACAGCAGCAAACAAACACTGCGAAGTGTTTGTGTGTGTATGTGACTGTGTGTGTGAGTGTGTTTGTAAAACAATGAATAAAAAAACAAACGCCCCCAACTACGCAATAATGTGCAAAATTACACACCAACAAGCGCGCTGAAGCATAACCAAACGTCAGGATATGCGTGCAGTTGAGTGTGTGTGTGTATGTGTTTGTGTGTTTGCCAGCGTCACCTTTATTTGCATGCAATATAATGATTTTGCACAATTTTATGCATACGATTGCTTACAAAATTTATTCGTCTGACTTTGAATTGTCTGCCAGCTGCCTGCTAGCTAACCGAATTTCTTACTACAGCTGCGCCGTCAAGTATGCAACATTATATACAATTCAATATTGGCGCTTTGAAATTTAAATTTTTATATATTTTTTTTTTCTTTTGCTTTTTTTTTGCTAGCGAAATTGCGTTTGCGCTGCATTTTAATATCGACTGTTTAGGCGCCAGTGGTTTAGCCTAAAAATATGCTCTACTTTTTGGATGTTTTTTTTGCTCTATGTCTGCTGCTATTGCTTTGCAAAAGTCAAGCATATAAATTTAGCCGCAAATTGCAATTTAATTTGACTTTAATGCTAAATATTTTAATTTGCGCACAAATTACTTGGCGTGCGTCTAAAGGCGGCTGCATAGAAACTTGTGGAATTTTCTTTGTGTATGTGGGAGTGTGGGTGGCAAAATTAAATTTATTACCGCACAAATAAATTTAATTACATTTTTAAAGCTTTAGCTAGGATCAGCTTAAATCCTAGCCGCATGAACTGTTACACCAAAATATTAGCCAAATTCTGCTGAAGGCATGTTGTTCAGAAGAAATTCTCGCTGGTAAAGTTTTGCAAGTATGTGTTGCTGTATGTGTATGTGTGTGTGTGTTCGGTAAAGAGGAATGTACCAAAAATGCCTGACTGTCACACCTTTTTGTTACTTTTATCTAGCGTAACTCATTTTTTTTTTGTGTTTTTTTTTTGTGCGCTGCTATTTTTATTATGCTGAATACTGCTTCTCGTGGAATGTCATAACTTTGGATTAAATTCCTTAGCTTGCCACAAGATGGTGTTGTAAGCTGTAGCAGCATTAAACGGCTTTGAATTTGGTGTGTGTGTGTGTGCGTGTGTGTGGTTTGTACACGCGTGTTGCCCTGCAGGTAATTGTTGTTTGCTGTTGCTGTTGCTGTTGCTGTTATTGCTGTGTCAACAGTTCATGTAGCAACATGCATATAATAGTTACATCGATAAATATTTCATTGTAGTGTTGTTTACTCTATTTAAGTAATACTTAAGCTTTTATCCTAACTATACAGACTTAAGTTGGCATATGTTATTCTTCGAAAACTGCGCAGCAGACACATACAGTCAAAAATTTGAGCACTTTGTAGGTTATTGTTTGGTTTAATGGTCCTTCGAGCTGGATTTATGTACTTGAATTGAATTTATTTAAAACCCATATCAGTCTTTATTTGTTAACGTAATTTTCTAGCTTTTCCAATTCGGTATAAGCAAGCAAGCTTTGTTCTTACTCATTATATATATTTTTTTGCTCTACAGTAATCTTAATGTATGGTCCTTCAAGCCAGATTCATTTGAAAATATTCTTTGCCATAAATAACTTATGCTCTATATCTATGACTGTCTTTGACAACATGACTATCTACAGCATTATCTATGACTATAGTTTAGTCTGTAAATTTATTTCCAACACTCCTTTTTTGTTTTCTTATAAAAATCTCCTTTGCTTATAATTTCAAAGGCTCAAAATAATTTTTGTGTACAGTTCCATTTAAACAGTACAGTTTTTAAACTTCATTCTATATGCCTTTGTTTTGCTCTGTCTCTAACTCTCTCTCCCTGTCCCCCCCCTCTCACTGTCTTGAAAGCAATTTCTTTAAATGGTCCTTGGAGCCAGCTTATTTAACAATACTTATACTCAAAGTTGCCTCTTTTTGAGTGCTTTTCAATTTTATGCCTTGATTTTACTACCGTTGACCATAAAATTTCAGCTCACAACTCATACTATTCGTCAAAAACTATTTTATATACTACATGCAACACGTTAAACACAATATTTTGCACAAAAAAAAAAAAAAAAACAAATATAAAAACAAAAAAAAGGCAAACAACAACAAACTTGCCAGCCACAATGACTGTCTACAGCTCTGCCTTCGGTTAAATTTAGCATTCAGGCTTTTGTGTTTGATTTGCCGTTCGACCATAAAAAATAAAGCATTTCCAGTAATCGACGAAAAATATGTAGTTTATGGAACATTAGGTTTTGGCTGAGCTAAGCTTTTAATGAAAATTCGGTACAAAAAATATGGCAAACACTGAGAAGGGTATAATTCTTTTATACAGAGCAGGCAGTTTAAGGCTTTGGCATGTTTTTGGTTAGCAATTTATAAAAAACCAACACTCAAATTATTTACTTTAAAAGGTTTTTTGATTTATTTTGAACTTTGCAAAATTCTTCTGATCACTTGTGGAATATAACTTCAAGTAAATGTTTTTCATAAATTTTCGTAGTATTTCGAGCTGAGAAGTTGCCATTTCTTGTAACCTATTGTATTTAAAGGCTTGCAGGTCCTGAAACTGTTGACACAAGCTTTGGACTTCATAAAACCCTACAGCAAGTCAGTCTTTTTGGGTCCAGAAGGTGGGATGCAGAAAAACAGACACCTGCCGTGAAGGCTTAATTCTACGGTGATATTAACACAGGACCGAAAAATTGCATCAGTCGGCGTCGCTTTGAGAGTTCAAAGGCACCAAGATAGGTAATGTTGTGATGACATTTGCTACCTTTGGTTTGGCTCAAGGACTATCTATCTTACAGCTCTTCAGTGCTAAGAGCTAGAGCACTCCGTTGGAAAATGCAAATTCAAATTCGAGCAAAAGCTCTACCCACGATTTGGTATAAGCCACAATCACCACGAAGCTCCCGAAAGCCTATTCCAACAAGTCAGAGTGGTAACATCCAGGGGCTGTTGAATTTCCGTGGTACCGGTTTTCAAATTCTTGTTCAGACCTCGTAGCAAAGCTACTACTAGTTGAGCTGATCACAGCTCCGGACTGGTGTTCAGAAAGAGTACTTGTTCTGCCAGAACAACTCCTCAAAATAGATTCATCAAGTCGCATCTACGGACTAACAGTCAGATGAATACTTATAAAGAACCAATCACCTGATACGGCGTTTTAAAAACACCTGACATGCGATTTTGTTTAATTTTACAATTCTCTCACTAGGTGCAAGTGAATCAAACTCCGACATCAAACTCTCCATTTGCTTCTTGAGCAACGCTCATGAAACCTAAATCTCGAATGTCTTCGTAAACAGGAGTTTCGCACAACACATGCGAGCAAACCTCGAGGATTGATCCGCAGTGGCAGTCTTCAGTTTGCTGAGATTCCACTTAAGCAAAAATGCATTAAGAGCAACATGAACAGTCAACACGAAGCTCAGACTTAAGGAAAACCAAAAATCTTGAAGACCTTCCACAAAAGTCAAGTCACGTATAAGCTGGTAGGTAGCTCTACCGTTTTGACTCTGACACAATCTAGATTGGTATCCATCTAGATTATCTCAAGTGAGCTCAAATCGCTACCGAACACTTCCGGAGCCCAATCAGGTGCCAACCAGGGTATACTCTTCGAATTCGGCATGCAATGCTAATTTGCACTTCCACCAAATCTAACGGCGACACCCCCATCAACACCTGAAGGTTATCCGTTAAAACCATTCGGCACACATCCAATCCAGATCACTCTCTATCATAAGAGTATCATCCGGTAACCCACAGCAAAACTGATTATATCGCCCCACACAGGCTAACCATAAGTAGCACAAACAACACACAGCCCACCATACATGAGACGAACAGCTCGCTTGCTGAGTTCCCAATCACTTCTAAGAATTCTTCGTACTCGCCCTACCACCAGTCAACAGACGCACGCTTACCTTTTCTGAATGCATCAATATTTGCATCCTTTCTCTCACGTGAATCCTCAGGTATTTGACTTCAGTCACGTACCTGAGACCCACACCCTTCAGGCTTCAAGCCCTCAAGACCTCAAGCAAATTCATCACTCTCTTGTCCCTTGCCATGCCAACACCTACCTGTGCAACCCAAGCTCTTATAGCAGCCATAACCTCACTCGCCTTGATATCTTCCACCAATCAAATAGGTCATCAGCATACGCACAGCACTTAGTCGGATGTTCATAGAGTACTCATCATAAGGTTCCATATGAATGGACCACAGAAAGAATCCTGCAAACAGCCACGGACAACATCTATCCCCAGTATCTGATTAACACCTTTGACACGTACTTCTCTGCTAGAGAAAAAGCTCTGACAAGCTTTATTTCCTCGCACTCCACTTCCCCTAGACACCTAACACCTTTCCTCAACAAAGATAGTCAAAAGAACCCATAAAATCAATAAATAACACCCGAAAACATATTTGAAGCTACTTTCATTTACGTTGGTTCTAAAGTACAGCCGGGCATCTTTGACGCTGTTCCCTTTCCGAAACCCGAATTTCCTTTCGGAAACCTGTGCACCCTTACTTACTTAGATGGCGCTTACAACCGTTGGTTGGTTTTGGCCTGGTCTAAGAATTCGCGCCAGCCTCTTCTGCCGTGCGCTTGCTGGCGCCAGTTGGAAACTCCAAGCGTTGTCAGGTTATCCAATGCCTGGTCTTTCCAACGGAGATGCGGTCTTTCTCGTCTGCGTTGGCCACCGTTGGATACCGAATCCAATAATTTTTTCGCTGGAGCCTCGTCGCTCATTCTCTCGACATGACCTAGCCAGCGAAGCCGCTCTATTTTAATACGTTTGACTATATCGATGTCGACATATGTCGAGGTTCCATCGTATTCGGTACTCGCCATTGTCACAGATTTGACCATAGATCTTGCGAAGGATTTTTCTCTCGAACGCTCCCAAAGTCCTTTGATCAGAGCTGCTCAACGTCCAGGTTTATGATGCGTATAGTAGGACGGGCATGAACATTGACTTATAGAGCGTCAGTTTTGTTCGTCGAGAGAGAGCTCTGCTTCTCAATTGCCTACTGATCTCAAAGTAACAACTGTTGGCAAGAGTAATCCTTCTAAATACTGATATCGTTGGAGGAGTTAATGCTGGATCCCAGGTAAACAAAGTCCTTCACTACCTCAAAGGAGGTGTTGTCAACAGTGACGTAGTTTCCAAGACGCTGGGGCTGTTTGTTTGTTTGTTTGACACAAGAACTTCGTTTTATCTGCGTTCACTGCAAGATCTATTCGACTCGACTCTTTTTCTAGCCTGGAGAATGCTGCACTGACTTCGCGCGTATTGTGGCGAATGATGTTGATATCATCTGCATACGCCAGCAGCATAACACTCTTATAGAAAATTGTGCCGCTGCGTCTCAGGTCAGCAGCTTGGATGATCTTCTCCATAACTATATTAAAGAAGTCACACGATAAGGAATCACCTTGTCTGAAACTTTGCTTGGTATCAAACCGAAGGGAGAGGTCCTTCCCGATTTTCACTGCGCTGCTGGTGTTGTTCAGTGTCATCCTGCAAAGACGTATAAGCTTCGCAGGAGTACCAAATTCAGTCATGATGGCATATAAGTGACTCCTTATTGGAGTGTCGAAGGTGGCTTTGAAATGGACTTAAAGATGGTGTGTGTCGATTTGTTTTTCGATTTTCGAGTGTCTTTTCCAAGATTTGTCGGAGCGTGAAGATCTGGTCAATGGTGGACTTTCCAGGTCTAAAGCCACACTGATAAGGTCCAAACAGTTGGTTGACGATGGACTTTAGTCTTTCACAAAATACGCTCGACAGGACCTTATATGCGACATAAAGAAGGCTAATCCCACCGTAGTAGGCGCAAGTGGTGGGATCGCCTTTCTTGTTGTTTGGGCAGAGCACACTGTGGTTCAAATCATCTGGAATGCATTCTTCCGACCATATTCTGCATAGAAGTCTGTGAATGCATTTAAACAGAGCTTCGCCACCGGTCTTAAACAGCTCAGCCGGTAGACCATCGGCTCCTGCGGCTTTGTTGTTTTTAAGCCGAGCTATAGCTGTTAAGACCTCGTTATAGTCGGGCAGCGGAACTTCAACGCTGTCATCCATAATTGGGGTTTCCAAGATATCATCTCCAATGATGGGATTGTTGTCAGCGTCGCCATTTAAAAGACTAGAGAAGTGTTCCCTCCATAGCATCAGTGTACTCTGGATATCTGTTACTAGATTCTCATTCTCATCCTTGCAGGAAGAGGCTCCTGTCTTAAAACCATCGGCCATGCGTCTTATTTTTTCGATACATTTTCGAGTCTCATTCCTGTCGCCATAAATCTCAATTTTCTCGCACTCACGCATTTCCGCCTCTCGTTTTTTAAGCCTGAAAATGCGTCTCTCTTATCGGAGAGAGTCTCCCGGTATCGGAGACTTTTTTACCTATAAACATGCAATCAGAGGTAAAAAAGTTCTTACAACGAGTTCACTACCTTAAGTCAGGGAACTCCGACTTTTTCTTTTTAGATGTGATGGCCTCAAACCCTTAATTTTCAAGGTACAGCCACACAAATTTGCATTCTAGTGTATTTTGTTGCGAGGAATGCAATTTCCTCTCACTTGATCCTTGCTTGACTTTAGCAGTTTTTCCTTGTCGACACAGTTATTATGCATTCTGCTTGCTAAATTTTGAATTCACATAAGTTTTCATTGCTTTGTTTTGAGACACTTTTAATTACGTCCATTTAAATCAACGAGTTTTTAAGTGACAAGCATCAATTTAGTTGTTTTATTTTTTTACAAGTACTTTTAAGTCACGTTTTCTGCTCGCCAAACCGACAAAAACCACAATTACTATAGCAGAGTGCATGCAGCAAACACAAGTTCTCTACTTCAAGAACTGTCAACACAAATTCGTTCTCAAAATGTTTCTTTACACAAAATCGGCTGGCATCGTCAACATTAGCGTCTCCATTATTATTATGGTCCTTATGTGCTCAGTTTTCTCATGCTTACTAATCCAATTACAGGATGTCATCTTGTACTTGTACTCTTGTGTACTGCTGCCTTATACTTGTAGATGTCTTTAAAACTAACACACACAACGCGATGGTGAATTTTAGTGCTGTTTCAACATAAGCCCAGCTCGTAATCCGATTATGTCCTCCTTGTACTGGCTTGTGTTGGTATCCTTTTGCCAGCAGGTGGATAGTAAAAAGTTTGAACTTTCTTTGAACAGAACATTTATTATGTCTGTAGCTATAAGTTTTGGATGTTGTAGTCATAGTTTTTGTTGTTACTTTGTCAGCGACAATGCATGTTATGTACTAGTCTGTACTATGATGTTGGTAGACAACTTAAATATTTAAAAGCTTAATATTTAATATTGAATTTAAAGTGACAATTTTGATCAAAGGACAATCAACTATTAAACTGCGTTCTTTTTTATCAAATAAAATCATGAAAACAAATAATATTTGTATTAAAAAGTAAAAAAAATATATTTATTTTCTTATATTATAAATTAAACTAATATTTTTTAACAACCTGACCGTTCGTACAATTATTATTGCGGCAACAACGAGTGTGAACAGTGCGCCATTTTCTGCAAAAACGACGATAGCAACGACGTGTTGGAGGCGTGACTGGAGGTAAAGTTGGCGGCAAAGTTGGTGGTAGAGTTGGTGGTAGAGTTGGAGGTAAGGTGGGTGCCAGAGTAGGTGGCCGAGTTGGTGGCCGTGTAGGAGGCAGAGTTGGTGGCCGAGTAGGAGGCAGAGTTGGTGGCAAGGTTGGTGGCCGAGTAGGTGGCAAGGTTGGTGGCCTAGTAGGAGGAAGAGTTGGTGGAAGAGTGGGGCGCTGCGTAGATGGTCGTGTTGGTCTAGCTGTTGTCATAATTTGCCCTCCACCACCACCGCCAACCACATTCTGATTAACATTATTTAATAAATTGAGTCCCAGACCAAGCTGTGGAATAACCTTGAGCAAACTTGAGACCCTATTGTTACTGCCCTGAATGTTAGTTCCAGCATTTTCTAAAATTTCCAAGAACACATTAATATTAAACAACATTACTTAAAAGAGAAGTCAAAAGAAAACTTACGTTGTTGGCTTTGACCTATATTATTTGTTATGCCACCGCTTGATCCTGCAGAACCTCCTTGCCCGCCTGTTCCTGCCACATTTTGATTAACATTGTTCAAAAGATTTCCTAGAACAGAAACTTGAGGTGTCAGCTCCACTAAGCTCGAATCAACGTTATTATTGCCACGAATATTGGTTGCAGTGTTTTCTGTTATATTTGAATAATTAAATTAGTTTTAGTTCTATTTAGTATGAAACACAAATCGACATACGTTGTTGCGAGCTGCCAATATTATTTGTTATACCACCAGTTTGTCCAACAGCACCTCCAACAACATTTTGATTAACATTATTTAGCGCATTCAGACCTAGCGCAGTCAATAATTGTAATTCGAGCAAACTAAAGGCTCTGTTGTTATTTCCCAAGATAATGGTACCAGCATTTTCTAAAATGTACATAAGCACATGAAGTAAGCAACCATTGGAAAAAATGTTCAATCAAATTTTGAAAAATGAACTCACGCTGTTGCGTTTGGCCTATATTATTTGTTACACCACCGTTTGATCCACCTGCTTGGCTACCAGAACCTCCTGTACTTCCTCCAGATGCTCCAACCACATTTTGATTAACATTGTTTAATAGATTGAGTCCTAAGCCTATCTGCGGGTTTGCCTCGACCAAACTAGTAACCTCGTTGTTGCTTCCCTGAATATTTGCACTGGAATCTTCTAAAAAACAAACAATGATTCCATCTTTATTAATTTCCAAAGAACTTCAGCTAGTTCATAGATAACTCATCACTTACGTTGTTGCGAACTTCCGATATTATTTGTAATACCATTAGTACCAGTATTTCCTCCAGATGATCCACCAACCACATTTTGATTAACATTATTCAGTGCATTCAGTTGAAGACCAATTTGTGGTACCGCTTTGATCAAACTGGAGACAGAGTTGCCATTTCCCATGATGTTCGTACTGGCGTCTTCTAAAATAAAATAAATCCCTTTTTATATTTCAAAAGGAACTTAACACTGTGACAATGCAGTGATACGCCATATACTAGCGTAAGGGGCACTACTCTGGTGACCAGCACTGAACAAAGCTTATAATGTAACAAAATTAGCAATAATTTAGCCATCCCCACGTATCGGTGTCACGGGGGTGAATCCCCTCATGTCCAGCGGACGCACTAAACACTCTCCTTCGCCTGCTTTCCATAGATCTACATATAAAACTCACTACGACGCACAGCTCAGTTAGACTTAGAGAGTCTTACAACCCGAGAGGCTACACATATGGACACAAAAACATACTTACTTCATTGCCATCGGAACTATTAGCTTGCAATACGGACTATGATATCCCCAAGCTCGATTTCAGAAGAACATTGGCAATAAAGGTCCCAACCCGGATAGAATGGTGCAATGGGGGCTCGGACCCAGTTTTTTACATAACTTGCTACACTGATGGATCCAAGATGAATTGCGGAGTTGGAGCTGGTATATGTTCAGAGAAGCTGGGTATGGCAAAATCTCTTTGAATACCGGATTCAGCTATTCTTTTTGGACAGCTTGTTGGACATTAAGTCTAACTAATACCGTAACGCAGCAATCTTGTCAAGAAGCCAAGCCCCCATTTAAGCTTTATATTCGGTTATAACCAACTCTTAACTAGTCAGGTAATGTAAATAGGAGGTAGCCCGGTTCAGGCTGCGTGCATAGTAAACGCCGATTCAGACAGGCAGGCAGATAGCCAGGCTGAAATTTGTGTGAACAAACGAGATACAGATAGCAATCTTTCTTGTTTGTATATCCCGCAAGATATAGAGAGCTTCTATCTCGCTTGTTCACACTGCCTGTCTGCCTGCCTGTCTGAATCGGTGTTCACTATGAACACGGCCTAAGTCAACAGCTGCACATTACTCTTATATGGGTTTTCGGCCATAACAGGTAAGATTCTTTCCTTGACACCGTTTCAGTGGAAGCAATCACAGTTCCTCTGAGCACAGTGAAGGGAAGAATTTACACTTATTACTTTGTCATGGCTGGTGGAAAATGGAAATACAACCAACCTATACCACAGCCAAGAATCTGTGGCCCACCTACAACCCAAGCAGAACCCTGAGCCCGTGAGCTGCTATTAAGATCCCGTAATGACATCGTAAGGATCAAGGCGGTCATCACTGGTCATTGGGGAGCAAACCAAAAAAATTGGAATACGATTTAACGCTCACTGTAGCGGTTGCGACGAACCTAACGAAATAGGAACGCTAATGCACTTCTTATGTGCCTACCCAGCTCTAGCAAGAGCTAGAATGATCACACTTGGTAACCCCTTCTTCAACAACCTAGTTGAGATCAACAACATTCTACGAATACTCAACCGCACTGAATAGCACTGATAAGTATAAAAAACAAATTGGCCATTTCAGACCTTGAAAGCACTTTGACCGAGCTTCTTATGATCAATTGTGTTGTGTGTGTTATTAAATGTTTGCAAACAATTGACCGAGAACTGAACATCTTTGACATGTTTTACATATTTTATATTTTATGCTTGACATGACATTATTTACTCTCTGAGGTTTGCCATTGTCTGCGGACAGAAGGTGAACGATCAGAAAAATTTGAATTAAAAAACTCATCGCCGCGACTGGGAATTGAACTCGGGCTCAGAGCGTGCTAAGCCACACACTTAACCTGCAAGCTACGGTCACGACTGATTAGCATATCAACCATTTAATCGCGTCACACCCCCAAACGCACAGTAAACAGAGGTTATGTCATCAAACCGACTCAACAAAGCTAATTGGATACTTCTATTTAGAATAGTATCACCATCCAAACTAAGCAACACTGTGAACATTTGTATTGACTTACGTTGTTGCGAGCTTCCGATATTATTTGTAATGCCACCAGCACTCGCTCCGCCAGTATTTCCTCCACCAGAACCTCCAGCAACATTTTGATTAACATTGTTTAATAAATTGAGTCCGATGTCAAGCTGTGGAGTTGCCTCAACCAAGCTGGATACTCTATTGTTACTTCCCTGAATATTCGTGCCAGAATTTTCTAAAGGAAATATAAATTCATCTTAGTTGATCTTCAAAATATAAGTTTAAAGTTTAAGTACTAACGTTCTTGCGAGCTGCCGATATTATTTGTAATGTCACCAGCTCCAGCTCCGCCAGCATTTCCTCCAGTACTTCCTCCAGATCCTCCAACAGATCCTCCAGCCGTGTTTTGATTAACATTGTTTAATAAGTTGAGAAGTAGAGCAATCTGTGGATTTGCCTTAATCAAACTAGAAACTCTGTTGCTATTTCCCTGGATGTTTGTACCAGAATTTTCTAAAATAACAATTCATCCAACAAAGTTAATTCTCAAAGAACTTGAGATAGTTCTAGCATAATCACTTACGTTGTTGTGAGCTTCCAATATTGTTTGTACTACCGCCAGCACTAGGTCCATTAGTATTGCCTGCTGAACTTCCTCCAGATCCTCCACCAGAAACTGCACCAGATCCTCCAGCCGCATTTTGATTAACATTGTTTAATAAGTTGAGAAGTAGAGAAATCTGTGGATCTGCCTCAATCAAATTTGAAACTTCGTTGTTAGATCCTGAGATGTTGGTACCGGCATTTTCTAAAATAACAATTTATTCATTCAGTTAATTATCGAAGAATCTCAGAGACTTCATAGATGATTCACTAACGTTGTTGTGAGCTTCCAATATTATTTGTTATGCCATCAGTGCTAGCTCCGCTAGAATTGCCTGCTGTAGTTCCTCCGGATCCTGCACCAGAAGCTCCACCAGATCCTCCAGCCACATTTTGATTAACATTGTTTAATAAATTGAGTCCGAGATTAACCTGTGGAGTTACCTTAACCAAACTGGATACATCGTTATTACTTCCCTGAATGTTCGCACCAGAATTTTCTAAAATAACAATTATTTTATCCAAGTTAATTCTCAAACAACTTTAGATAGTTCATAAATGATTCACGTACGTTGTTGTGAGCTTCCAATATTATTTGTTATGCCTCCAGCACTAGCTCCACTAGTATTTCCTCCAGACCCTCCACCAGAAGCTCCAGCTGATCCTCCAGCTGTATTTTGATTAACATTGTTTAATAAATTGAGTCCTAGGCCAATCTGTGGAGTTGCCTCGATCAAATTGGTTACTCTGTTGTTACTTCCTTGGATATTCGTACCAGTATCTTCTAAAGGAAATATAAATCCATCTGAGTTTATTCTCAAAGTTCTTCAAGTTTAGAGTTAAAGTACTAACGTTCTTGCGAGCTGCCGACATTATTTTGAATACCACCAGCACTAGCTCCTCCTGTACTTCCTCCGGAACCACCAGCCAAATTTTGATTGACATTGTTTAATAAATTGAGTCCGAGATCAGCTTGTGGTGCTGCTGCGACCAAACTGGATACAACGTTGTTACTACCCTGAATATTCGTACCAGAATTTTCTATATATGTAAAATACCAATGTTAATTATCAACATCAAGTCTACATTATAAAGTTTTAACTTACGCTCTTGACTTGAACCTATATTATTGACTATACCAGCTGATCCAGATCCAGAAGAGCCGCCTTGACTATCGGAGCCCACAACATTTTGATTAACATTGTTCAAAACATTTCCTTGCACAGTCAACTGTGCAATAACTTTTATGAGATCTGTTACAATGTTATTGTCGCCACGAATATTGGTCGCTGTATTTTCTATGAAAGTCAACAAAAAACGTAATAATATTGGATTCAAGGAAATGATTTACGAATTGAACATACGTTGTTGCGAGCTTCCAACTTTGTTTGTAATGCCACCAGAACCAGCTCCGCCAGCATTTCCTCCTGAACTTCCTCCTCCACCTCCTCCAGCCACATTTTGATTAACATTGTTTAATAAGTTGAGAAGTAGAGAAATCTGTGGATTTGCTTCAATCAAATTTGAAACCTCGTTGTTGCTGCCCTGGATGTTGGTACCGGAATTTTCTAAAATATAAATAACTCTTAAGTTAATTCTCAAAGAACTTCAGATAGTTCAATGATGAATCATGAATTCCTTACGTTCTTGTGAACTTCCGATATCATTTGTTATGCCTCCAGACCCAGCTCCGCCAACATTTCCTCCTGTACTTCCTCCAGCTGCTGCACTAGAAGATCCTCCAGAGCTTCCCACTGCATTTTGATTAACATTGTTTAATAGGTTGAGAAGTAGAGAAATCTGTGGATTTGCTTCAATCAAATTTGAAACTTCGTTGTTGCTGCCCTGGATGTTGGTACCGGAATTTTCTAAAATATAAATAACTCTTAAGTTAATTCTCAAAGAACTTCAGATAGTTCAATGATGAATCATGAATTCCTTACGTTCTTGTGAGCTTCCGATATTATTTGTTATACCACCAGATGCAGCTCCGGCAGCATTTCCTCCTGTACTTCCTCCAGCTGCTGCACTAGAAGATCCTCCAGAGCTTCCCACCGCATTTTGATTAACATTGTTTAATAAGTTGAGAAGTAGAGAAATCTGTGGATTTGCCTCAATCAAATTTGAAACTTCGTTGTTGCTGCCCTGGATGTTGGTACCGGAATTTTCTAAAATATAAATAACTCCTAAGTTAATTCTCAAAGAACTTCAGATAGTTCAATGATGAATCATGAATTCCTTACGTTCTTGTGAACTTCCGATATTATTTGTTATGCCACCAGATCCAGCTCCGGCAGCATTTCCTCCTGTACTTCCTCCAGCTGCTGCACTAGGAGCTCCTCCAGAGCTTCCCACCGCATTTTGATTAACATTGTTTAATAAGTTGAGAAGTAGAGAAATCTGTGGATTTGCTTCAATCAAATTTGAAACTTCGTTGTTGCTGCCCTGGATGTTGGTACCGGAATTTTCTAAAATGTAAATAACTTCTAAGTTAATTCTCAAAGAACTTTAGATTGTTCGTTGATGAATCATGAATCCCTTACGTTGTTGTGAGCTTCCGATGCTGTTTGTTATGCCACCTGCACCAGCTCCGCCAGCATTTCCTCCTGTACTTCCTCCAGCTGCTGCACTAGAAGATCCTCCAGAGCTTCCCACCGCATTTTGATTAACATTGTTTAATAAATTTAAGCCTAGAGCAATCTTTGGGTCAACTCCTACCAAATTTGACACAATGTTGTTACTTCCCTGAATGTTTGTAGTGGAATCTTCTAAAATAACAATAACTCCACTTCAGTTAATTCTCAAAGACACTAACATAGTTTACAAATGTGTACACTTACGTTGTTGCGAACTTCCAATATTATTTGCTATGCCTCCAGAGCCACCTCCAACATTATTTTCACCTGTACTTCCCCCAGAACCTCCACTAGAAGATCCACCAGAGCCTCCAACCACATTTTGATTAACATTGTTTAGTGCATTAAGTTGAAGATCAATTTGTGGTCCTGCCTTGATCAAACTGGAGACTATGTTGCCATTTCCCAAGATGTTCGTACTGTCGTCTTCTAAAATAACAATAACGCCATCATTTTAGTTAATCCTCAGAAAGCTTTAAAGTTCTTAGATGAAACACTTACGTTGTTGTGAGCTTCCGATATTATTTGTTATGCCGCCAGCTCCACCAGTATTTCCTCCTGTACTTCCTCCAGATACTCCGCCAGAAGATCCATCTGAAGCTCCAACCACATTTTGGTTAACATTGTTTAATAAATTGAGTCCTAGCGTAATCTTTGGATCTACTCCTAGCAAATTTGACACAATGTTGTCACTTCCTTGGATGTTTGTACTGGAGGCTTCTAAAATAAAAATGAATTCATCTTCATAATTCATTCTCAAAGTACTCTCGCTAGATGTATAGACTTACGTTGTTGCGAGCTTCCAATATCATTTGTTATGCCACCGGCACCAGTACCACCAGCATTATCTCCAGTACTACCTCCAGAGCCTACACCAGAAGTTCCACCTGGCGCTCCAACCACATTTTGATTAACATTGTTTAATAAGTTGAGAAGTAGCGCAATCTGTGGATTTACCCCTAGCAAACTAGACACCGTATTGCCACTTCCCTGGATTTTTGTACCGGAATTTTCTAAAATTAAAAGAATTCCATCTATATTAATTCTCAAAGTCCTTAAATAGCTTAAACAGTTGTGCAAACTAACGTTCTTGCGAGCTTCCGATGTTATTAGTTATGCCACCAGCTCCAGCTCCTCCAGTACTTCCTCCCGAACTTCCCCCAGATGTTCCACCAGTAGAACTAGCAGCTATTCCAACCAAATTTTGATTAACATTGTTTAATAAGTTGAGAAGTAGAGCAATCTGTGGATCTGCTTCGAGCACATTAGATACTTCGTTGTTACTTCCTTGAATGTTCGTACTGGAGTCTTCTAAAATAACAATGAGTGCATCTTACATCATTCTCAAAAACTCTCTCCCTCTCTGTATAGACTTACGTTGTTGCGAACTTCCAATATCATTTGTTATGCCACCGGCACCACCAGTGCCACCAGCATTACTTCCAGATCCTCCACTAGAAGTTCCACCTGATGCTCCAACAACATTTTGATTAACATTGTTTAATAAGTTAAGAAGTAGAGCAATTTGTGGATCCGCCTCGAGCACATTAGATACTTCGTTGTTACTTCCCTGGATGTTCGTACTGGAGTCTTCTACAATACAAATGAGCACATCTTAATTCACTCTTAAAAACTCTCTACCTCTCTGTATAGTCTTACGTTGTTGCGAACTTCCAATATCATTTGTTATGCCACCGGCACTAGTGCCACCAGCATTACCTCCAGTACTACCTCCAGATCCTTCACTAGAAGTTCCACCTGGCGCTCCAACCACATTTTGATTAACATTGTTTAATAAGTTGAGAAGTAGAGCAATCTGTGGATTTACCCCGAGCAAACTAGACACCGTATTGCCACTTCCCTGGATGTTTGCACCGGAATTTTCTAAAATAAAAATAATTACATCCATATTCATTCTCAAAGACCTTGCATTGCTCAAACAGCTGTCTAAACTTACGTTCTTGCGAGCTTCCAATATCATTTGTTATGCCACCGGTACCAGTTCCACCAGTATTTCCTCCTGTACTTCCTCCAGATGTTCCACCAGTAGAACTAACAGTTCCTCCAACCACATTTTGATTAACATTGTTCAATAAGTTGAGAAGTAGAGCAATCTGTGGATCTGCCTCGAGCACATTAGATACTTCATTGTTACTTCCTTGGATGTTCGTACTGGAGTCTTCTACAATAACAATGAGTACATCTTACATCGTTCTCAATTAACTGTTTCCAGATGTATAGACTTACGTTGTTGCGAGCTACCAATATCATTTGTTATGCCTCCAGAACCAGCTGTGCCAGTATTGCCTGCTGAACTACCTCCAGATTCTCCGTTAGAAGATTCACCAGAATCTCCAACCACGTTTTGGTTTACATTGTTTAATGCATTCAGTTGAAGATCAATTTGTGGTACTACTTTGATCAAATTTGAGACTGTGTTGCCATTTCCCATGATGTTCGTACTGGCGACTTCTAATAAAACAATAAGACCATCAGCTCGGTTAATTCTCAAACTACTTTATATACTTTTTTTTAATTAATCACTTACGTTGTTGCGAGCTTCCAATATTATTTGTTATACCACTAGCACCAGCATTTTCTTCTGTACTTCCTCCAGATGCTGCACCAGTAGAATCAACAGCTCCTCCAACTACATTTTGATTAACATTGTTTAATAAATTGAGTCCTAGGTTAACCTGTGGATTAGCCTCGATCAAGTTGGACACTAAGTTGTTACTTCCGAGAATGTTTGTACTGGTGTCTTCTAAAATAACAAAATCCATCATTAACGCTCAAAAATCTTCACATTGTTGACATATGTATAAACTTACGTTGTTGTGAGCTTCCAATATTATTAGTTATACCACTGCCAGTATTTTCTGCTGTACTTCCCGCAGATTCTCCATCACCAGTTCCTCCAGCCACATTTTGATTAACATTATTCAGTGCATTTAGTTGCAGACCAATTTCTGGAACTACTTGGACCAAATTGGAGACTGTGTTGTCACTTCCCTGTATATTTGTGCCTGAGTTTTCTGAAATTATAAAATCAACTACAGTTAATAATCGTCTTTTATACCAGAAAGTAACAAAAACTAACGTTGTTGGTTTTGACCTATATTGTTTGTTATACCACCAGAGGTCGGTGGAATTTGCTCAGCGGGCTGTGTTGTTGTGGGCGTTGTGGGCTGCATGGTAGTTGTTTGTTCATTTGCAGGATTAGCATATGTAGTATAATAATACTTAGGATAAGGTCTGTATGTAGGCGGTGTTTGAGGATAAGTAGTTGATGGAGTTGTAGGTTGTACTGTTGGTAGAGTTATTTTTGAAGTGGTTTGAGTAGTTGGTGGCTGAGTAGTCGGTGGAAGAACATTGCCACCATCTCCGCCTGCACCTCCAACTACATTTTGATTAACAGTATTTAATAAATTGAGTCCAAGACCGAGCTGTGGATTTGCTTGTATTAAACTCAAGACGTTATTGCCACTTCCCATTATGTTAGCACCAGAATTTTCTATTTAAGAAATTTTAAAAAAATAATTAGTTTTAACTTAGAAGGATTATATCTCCTTAAATGTGACTTACGTTCTTGCTGCAGTAGCACATTATTTATTATACCATCCACCTGTGGTTGGGGCTGGGCATGGATCAAAGCAAGTAGCGGCCATATAACCATTATTGCTAAACCTGTACTAGTTCTCATAACTTCTGCTTACTTACAATAACAACAGTTGATCAATTAAAGAGTTCTGTTGCTCTCTGAAAATATGACATGGATCTTGTGCTTATATACAACATTTTTTTTTTCAAATTATTTTCTAGGTTTTGCCAGAAATTCCACTTTAATCTCTCTTACCATGATTGATTATATGAATTCAAAAATATAGTGTGCCAGATATATTGAACTGAGTGCTTATCAAACTGAGTACAGCTGTCAGTCAGTGCAACAGTCATTTCATCATTTTAATGATTCAGATCGTACGTGTTAAATGCAAGACTTCCGGCCGTGTGTCTTTCATTATAAATGTTCTAAAAGATTGTTTACAGTTATTTTGATTATAAAATGCTGTTAACACAAAAACATCGTTTTTAGCGAAAGAAACATGTAGAAGTTTTTATTTTGCCAAATTTTTTTTTTAATTTTGTATAACTTAAATACAAAAAAAAAACATTAAAAATTACGTTTTAAGTAGAAACAAAAAGATCATTATCGTCATTGCATGTTGCGTTTTTGGGGGTCATTAAGTGATGCCGAGTTCATAAAAATTTCAAGGTTACAGTTTGTTGAACTGAAAAGTTGTGATTACAGAAAATTTTGAACATGTGGGCTCTTCGAAATGTTAGGCATAAAATTTTAAGAAAACGGTTAATAACAGTGATAATCATATAACCGTTGTTTTATTAACGAACTATACCACTACTTTCATGTTTTACCAAACCAACAAATATAATATAAATCGTAATTTTTTTAAATAATTATCCCTTCACTCCCATGTTCATGGAGGCCTTCGTATTCCAAGTTTGAAGGAATACTTAATTTTTTAACCTATTTAATATATGAAATAAGATATAAACTACTTTAAGGGAAATCCATTTTCGTTCCATTTTATCGAAGCAAATGACATAAAAGAGAAATTTCTTTTTAAAAAACTTAATCTTAAAGCCTATATAAGATACATTAATAAAAAGAGGAACAGACCCTAACCTACAGACCTACATATCTCGTGACATTGGCCATCAAAAAATTTTATCTTCCTAATTTTGAGTTTTTTTGGATATGTTTAACTGTACCCCTGTACCTAACTTGTGAACATAATTTTGATCCACTAAAAGCCTTGTTATTAAAATCAAAATATTACTCTTTTTGAAAACGATTTTTCAAAAATTTTTTGAAGTGATTCTTATGAGAAAATGAATTATTTTCGCAATTGTCAGAGACAATTTTTATTTTAAAATTATTTTATTGTTTACTGTTAATTGTTTGATTTGCTATTTGATGAATTTGATTTACAATAAATATAAAACCATTAAAAAGAACATTTTAAATAAAAACAAAATTAATAAAGAATTATTTAAGAGTTTTTCAAGAAATTTTTTTTTTTTAAGTGGGTGTGGTACTACTAGAGTTTTTATTTAGTTATTTTCAGTAGGACGACTATCATAAAGGGAATAATTTATAAGTAAAAATCACATTTTTGATATTTGCTATCAGAGCTTTAATCATTTTTATCTGTAGCTCTATACTGTCGTCTCTAATTAACAAATATTTTGCATATTAATCATATTTCTTTAATGATTATATCAGATTTTAATGAACTATTACAGTACTTATATGTATTAGAGTCTTTCGACTTGTATGGGAAAAATCTGACTCCCAATTTCGGTTCCAGAATTAGACTGCTTAACATTTTTTGGTGTGAAATATATTGGGGACCCACTAATGGTTGATTTAAAAAAAAAAATAGAGCTTTCAATTTATTTCTTACAAAATATAGAACTACAAAATTTTCGACCAAAATGACAAATGCTCTGACGAAATTTCACGATTTTTTTTCAAAGCGAATCTACTTTTATTATTTTTTTATTATTTTTAAAATATTTCAAAATATTTAAGAACTTCTGATCTTATTTTGTTAAAACTAACAGTTTCAACAGGTTTGCATTAAACACAAATAACCCAAAAAAAATTGAAAATACTTTCAAATCAAAAACATAGATATAAATAACATTCAATAGCAAGTACATAGCTATATTTTGAAAAGACCCGTCAAATCTTGTCAGAGCACTTGTCAACAAGAATAAAAATATGTATTTGTATGTTTTTATATCCGGTTAATCGATTTAAAAGAATTGATGATCTTGATTTTCCTTTTAAACCTACCATTAGTGGATCTCTAGTACAAAAGTTCCTCAAAAATGCAAACCCCGAAATTGATCCAAACCGAAAAAGTACCTGTCGAAAGATGTTTTTATGTGCTATTTAATTTTGTTGCAGAAATGTGGGTTCAGGTTTTCGGTACACTCTTATATATATGTATATTACTTTTTTTATTTTGAAACTGTTCCTGATATCTATACAAATAATCGCTTATAACTACCTATGACTTCCGAAAAATTTCAAATTTTTCTTTTTGTTTTTTTTTTTTAATAGTTTATACCACTGGGAAATTATAACAAAAAAAACAAATTTACCCTCTTATCTATATACTGTGCAGGTAAAACTTTATTATGCGCTCCTTCTCCAGAGTACTTTAAGCCAATCGACTCTCAGAGATCGAGGGTCAGAGATCAAACTCAATAGGTGTACTATAAGAATTTGCTCAGTATCAATCTCAAAATGATATGCAAACAATTATTCAGATCTTATGTCCATTTCCACAGCTTAAATAAAACGATTTCAAAGCTCTTATGAAGTTTAAGCTTCAAAAGTAGCACGTTTCCTGCTTTTCGCGCTACGAAACGTTTTTACAGTTTTCTCTGTGTAAGAGAAACCTCTTTTGGTTACAAAAAGTGCTGGTTATAATCCCAGTATTTGCAAAATATCAGGTTTGTATATAACTTGAAAATTTGAATAAGGTCTATAGAAAAGTAAGCTGTTAACAGCCTTGTCTCCTATAGCGTTAACCGGTTTTAATTTAACGCCATAACATATTCTTCCTG
Source organism: Tetanocera ferruginea (assembly GCA_958299015.1). Taxonomy (NCBI): domain Eukaryota; kingdom Metazoa; phylum Arthropoda; class Insecta; order Diptera; family Sciomyzidae; genus Tetanocera; species Tetanocera ferruginea. The sequence continues at coordinate 122,359,401 of OY282643.1, read as the reverse complement.
TTCATCGAATAATAAAGTGAGCTGATAGTAGTACGATTTTAAACTACTGAAAATTCTCGAACTGTCCTTAAGACGGTTGTCTGGTGAGTTCTAATATCCTACCTCTCCACTCTGAAAACTAGGATCTACCAAAAATCTTAGAAACAATTGCATTTGAACACCCAATGAAGCTTTGTACAAACCAATCATAATTTTCTTATTAAGTGGTACAGTACTTACCTACACTCAGAAAAAAATTTCTCGGAATATGATGAAAAATGAATCATGTTTAGAGAAAAATGGTTTAGACTTGCTCCAGAGAATGCTTTTCTCTAAATGTGATCCTAAAAATGCACTAAAAATTATTAAAAGCTTCCATGAAAAAGCGAAATACATAAAAATATATCGTTTTTAGGGAAGATGACTTTTGTATTTTTGAGAAAACTTATTTATTTTTAAGAAAAATTTTTCATTTTCAATAAGTTTTTCCCTATAAATGAGAATTTTTTTGTGCAAGAAAAATATTTATCATTATTAGAGACATGAAATATTTGCATTTCCCACAAGTGAAGAAATATTTCTTCGAACATATGATAATTTATTCTAATTGAAGAAAATTTTATTTGAAAAAGTGAAAATTACTATTAGCGAAAATAGAGAAATTTTTCATCGCAGAAATATAGGTGTTTTTTTCTGAGCATATTATTGTCTGGCTTATTCAATTTAGAAGCATACAAAACACACAAGTATTCTACCGTAATATCTTATTTAATAAATTCTGAGATCATTGAATAGGAGACTCAACAAAAATCTAGAATATTCTCATTTGAGTGAGTTTCATCTGACGTTTATGAATACGATTTCAATAGTTCTCTGACCTGGACAACAGATTAAGCTAAAGAGCGAACTTCTTGAAAAATCGATTAAAAAACAATTGCTCATTTTTATGCAAAAGACCCAATATCATACACTCAGAAAAAAGTGTCTCGGAATATGATAAAAAAGGCATCATATTTAGAGAAAAATGGTATAGACTTTGCTCCAGAGAATGCTATTCTCTAATTGCGATACTAAAAATTCTCTAAAAATGATAAAAATCTTCCATGAAATAGAAAAATATATCGTTTTTAGAGAAAAATACTTTTTTTTTGAGATAATATTTGTTGTTATTGAAGAAAATACTTCTCATAGTGAATTTTTTATCAAAATATAAGAAAAGTTTTTCATTTTCAATAAAATTTCTCTATAAATGAGAAATTTTTTGTGCGAGAAAAATACTTATCATTATTAGAGACATTGAAATGTTTCCATTTCCTAGAAGTAAAGAAATATTTCTACGAAAATGTGAAAATTTATTCTAATTGAAGAAAATTTTATTTGAAAAAGAGAAAATTGCTATTATCAAAAATAGAGAAATTTTGTACCGGAGCAAGGTATGTTTTTTTTTCTCAGTGTAGGTATTGACAATTTTGTGAACGATAGTTTTTGTAGTTGTAGATTTAGAAATCGATGTTGAAAATAAAAACAAAAAATAAAATGGTGGATCTAATATGAAGACAGAAAATTCAAAATGTTACCAGATTTATATAAAAATTGATCGTGAGTGTTTTAAGTTGTAGTTAACGTCAAATTTTATGTCGAAATAAAAATATAACAAAATATCGGATCAAATATGAATAGAGAAAAATCAAAATTTTACTCGATTTTTATAAAGTTTAAATTTTTGGGTTGCTTATCAGCAAATCCAGAAAAAGTAAACCCAAACCTTAAAAAATAAAAATGCTTTAAGTTCAATAAAAATACATGGAACGTTAAGGATATTGTTTGTGTTTTCTTGCGGTAAAAGCATTTTGAAAAAAACATATTGTATCCTTAAATTTGAACTGATTTTTAACCGACTTCAAAAAGGAGGAGGTTCTCAAGTTGGTTGGTTTCTCTGTTTTTTTTTTTTTTTTTTTTTTTTTTTTTTTTTTTTTGTGAATGTATGTACATCGATTACTCCTAAAGTACTTGCCCGATTGCCGTAATTTTTTGTCAACATATAGAGATTATCAACGCGGAGGTGCCCGTTTATGAAAGGGGGCGGTATTCGGAAAAGGGGCGTGTCTGTATAAGAAAAACACTGTATCTCAGTAAATATTGACACTACGGTAATAAAAATCACAGTAAAATTACAAGGGCAAGCACAAATATTAAAAATGACGATCACTTAAGTGGGCGTAACTCTAAAAAAGGGTGTGGCAATATTATAAAAACTCTGTATCTCGACGAAAATTGACACTAGAGTACTGAAATTAAGTACAGAGGTAGGTACAATTATTGGAAATTACTATAACAAAAGTGGGCGTAATTCGACAAAGGGGTGTGGCAATATAAGAGAATTACTGTGTCTCGAATAATATTATTGATACTAGGGTACAGAAATTTATTACAAGGGTAGGAAAAATTACTACACATTTTTATAAAAAAAAAAATGGGCGTTAATCGAGAAGGGGAGTGGCAATATTAAAACAAAACACTGTATCTCGATTACTATTGACACTACGATATTAAAATTTAGTACAAAGGTAGGTACAAATATAACAAATTACTGTCAGTAATGTGGGCGGTATTCGATAAAGGGGCGTGTCACTGTAAGAAAAACACTGTATTTCAGTAAATATTGACACCAGAAAACTAGAGTTAATAAAATTCACAGAAAAAATGCAAGGGTAGGTAAAAAATAATAGTTAATTAAGTGGGCGTTAGTCGACAAAGAGGTGTGGCAATATTAGAAAAACTCTGTATCTCGAATAATATTGACACTAGAGTACTAAAGTTAACTACAGGGGTAGGCACAGTTATAAAACAATTAATTTCAATACAGTGGACCTTGTTTGATAAAGGGGTGTGGCAATATATAAAATACACTGTATCGCGAATAATATTGACACTAGAGTACTGATATTTAGTATAGAGGTAGGCACACTTATAACAAGTTATTGTGAATAAAGTGGGCGTCATTCGACAAAGGGGTGTGGCAATATTAGAAAACACTAAATCGAATACTGACACTACTAACTGAAAAAGTACAGACGAAGGCACAATTATTACAAATTACTACCGAAGAATTGGGCGTTATTCGACTAAGGGGTGTGGCAGTGTGTAAAAAACTGTATCATATTGACTTAAGGGTGGTAAAATTCATTGTTAGAATGGGTAGAACTATTGAAAACACTATGACAAAGAGTGTGATATTCTCGACAAAGAGGCGTGTCAATATTATAAACACACTATATTTCAGTCAATATTGACATTGGGGTAGTGATAAAAATACAAGAGTAGGTACTGATAAACATACTGACAAAGACCAGAATAAGAAACGACAGAAAAGCATTTTCCATATTATGAGCATAAATAATTGGTGTTTAATTAATTTATACACTTTTTTAATATATATCATTTTCTCTAAAAAGAAAGAAATAAAAACTTTTTAACAAAAAAAAAAACCTACTTCAAAATCACTAGAAAGTAAAAAATAATTTTAAATTACTTTTACTATTTATTTCTTGGTCAAATTTGTGTTTTTATAATAAATATATTTATTTTTTTATGATAATAAGAGCTTCGAAGTCGGCGCTAATATAATCAGATTTTTTGTGCAGCTGCAACACACATATAGCATTTTAATTAAGATTTAAGAAAAATTAAGATTACAAATTAATACAGCGTCACCCAAGCAGGATATTTACAAATAAAAAAGTCTTAAATAGAGTAGGGATGGCGAAAAAATCATGATTTTACGTCAATGATTAGCGCTGACTAGAAGCTTTTATTATCATAAAAAAATAAATATATTTATTATAAAAACACAAATTTGACCAAGAAATAAATAGTAAAAGTAATTTAAAATTATTTTTTACTTTCTAGTGATTTTGAAGTAGGTTTTTTTTTTTGTTAAAAAGTTTTTATATTGAATGTATTTTGAATCTCTAAGAAGTTAAAAAATTTAAGGTTTTTTATTTTTTGTAATTTGGTATTTCGCGATTTAAATATCAAAGCACCGTTATATAGTATTCGCAATTGAAATATTTTCTATTGAAAAGTGAACATTAAAATTTTTGAAAAAACTTATTTTCTAACGAAAAATAAACTTAAAAAAAGTGATTCAGGAGTGAAACGTGAGTGTCAATTTTTATTGATTAGTTGGATTATCTTGGAAAATAATTGGCTGGCATAATTTATGTCTCGGATTTACTTTAAATATAAGATAAGTGAATTTTGCATTTTTTTAAATCAAGCAGACGCAATTATTTTTCATTAAAAACGCATTTGATGAAGTGAAACGTGAGTGACATTTAATTTTTTGTATGTTTATTTTTGTATTAGAAATGAAAGAAGATGACGAAAACATCAAGAACAAATTAAAGCCGACCCAAAAAGAACGTATGAAAAAGAAGATAGAGACAAATTATAGTTAAATGCGGAATCATATAAGAAAAAAAATTTAGCAAAGATTAATTAGATCTTTAATTTAATCATTATTTTAAGTCGTTGGCCTCGACGGAATTGCTAATAGGCCAGTCATATAGTCAAATTTGGCGCGGTCTTTGGCTTTTAATGAGCGTAAGGATCAACGAATTAGGGTTTCGTGCAGTTCAGGGTTGACATACAGATTCGGATGCAGAATCGGAATAAATTTTGTTAAAATGATTTATTTCTGAAATAGCTTTTGTGTTGTTTTTATATTATTAATTATTCTTTTAACTATATCATGCTTTACATAATTCTTTCCATACAAATTTTTTTTATTTTTTGTATAAAAATGTCCTTAATATTAATATTAATATAATACCTTAATATTAAGAAAATTTTTTTTTTATAAAATCGGCTTAATAAAGTTCACCAAATTAACCACGATGCAAGAAAAGGACAATTAAAATTGACTTGAAACGTGAGTGACATCGACGTGAAACGTGAGTGACAAAATCAGTATATGAAAAAATCTTAAAATTCTGAGAGAAAACTAAATTTTTTTCCTGCAGTTAAAATTTCTACTCAATTTCGTTACGGAAAATGACTTTATTCCCTATAGTTACTCAAACAATTCGCAGATTTTAAACAATTTGTTAGAAGAACTCGAAAAATGAAAATCGTACGAAAACGTGAGTGACACACCATTTAAATAGAGTTTTTTCGAAATGTGTAAATATATATAAAACTTTTTGCATGAACTTATAATAGTGAGCCTAGACTTATTGTACCCATATAATTTTATATGAAAAGCTTTTATATTTGATGGAGAAAAACTTATGTTTACTGCTATGACTGAAACGTGAGTGACACTGGAATTTTATGTCAAAAATAAAATAAAAAACGAAATAGCAGATCCAAACGACAAAAGAAAGTTTTAAATGTTACTCGATTGGCCTAAAATTTGACTTTTTGAGTTTGCTGATTCCTAACTTGTTGTCAAAAATTAAATATTGAGGCTAAAGATTTAAAACATTATCCTTTTTGCACCTATTTTGACTGTGAATAACTATTGTTGTCCATGCTATAACTTTTGTTATGATATTTGGAAAAGGGCTCGTACGGATACTAGCTGTACACAATATATGAATGCTCGAAATGCTGCTGTGTAAATCGTTAGGAAGTCTTAGGAAAAATTCTGTACTGGTTTTAAACCTATTAAAATACTCGTTTGTAAAATTTAAAATTGGCTCCAAAAAAAAGACAGGGGAAATTTCAAAATTTCATATATGTTAAATTCCAATTTTTCTAAATTACGTTATTAGGAAACTTACTCATTAGATTGAGGTTTGTTTATTCACTATTTAATACAGCTAGACTGAATTTTAATCTAACGGGCTATTTGAGAAATTACAAAATTTCATATATGTTAAATTCCAATTTTTCTAAATTACGTTATTAGGAAACTTACTCATTAGATTGAGGTTTGTTTATTCACTATTTAATACAGCTAGACTGAATTTTAATCTAACGGGCTATTTGAGAAAAAAATTTAATTAATTTGAGTAAAAAAATAATTTTTCAATAAAAAATCCGCATTTCTCTTTATTTTTAAAAATTTAGTAAAATTTTAATACATTTTATTTAAAGGTATTAAAAAATCAAAAAATTTCTGGTCACTGTTAACCAAATTCTTGACATAAAAAATATTATTTAAAAATCATCCAGTCTCCTTTTAGACCATTGTCATGTAAGGTTTAATTCAAAATTCAAAACCACTGAAGCTTTTAAAATCACTTCAAATCATTTCTAGCTAAGCTTTATCTATGCAATGACAAATTTTTGCAACTCTTAGTAAATATCAAGTTCTTCCAGATAATTTCGTGTTACGGTTCTGCAGAGAACGTGTCTTTTTTGAAACTTAAAACATTAACTTATGTTGATTGTATTCTGAATTATGACAAAAAAATAAAATTCGCACTAAAAGAGCAATTAATAAGATTATCAAACGGAAGTAAAAATTTAACTCAGTCTGTTGATAGTCAAAATAATCTGCAGAAATTCCAATATAAAGCTTCAATGGGGCTTAAACAGTAACAGTTATTAATCTTAAGTTCAAAAGTAAACATGGCACAAATATATAAAAGCCACACATTTCTATACCTAGCCATAGCCATATGTGCGCTACAGTGGCAAATAGCGCTAACATATCAACAGGAGCCATGCCAACAACAGCAACAACAACAACAACAACAACAACAACAACAACAACAACAACAACAGAAACAACAACAACAACCACAGCAAGTTGGCAATATTGAAGCCATTTTAAATCCGGATAATGCTATAATTATACAAAAATTTTTAGCTCTAATGAGCACTGTATTCAATGTGAGTCCTGCTGTTGCAGGTTTAGAGGAATCAGTTGCCAGCACAGCTCTGCATGATGGCAGCAGCAATGAGACAATTTTGCTTAGCCAGCTTAGCACACCAACGACAACTACAACTACAACTACAACAACACCATTGCCAGCAATAATCACAACAACAGCTGCGTCACCTACAATTCCCACAACCAGAAGCAGGCTTTGTTTTCGCAGATCCTGTCTGAAGTTCAAAGATGACAAAGGCTATATTTATTAGAGGTCCTCAAAGTGAGACATCCATCTGCAATGCAACGAAGTATAGAAAAACATGCTCAGTGCTTAATTTTAGTTTAAACCATAAGTTTTTTATTTTAATTTATTTTAATTTACTTAAAAAGTTTTTAAAACTTCATGTATTGAGGCGAACTTAAGAAAATATAAATAATTAAGTTTGATATATTGTGGTGACCGTGGCATGCAGGTTAAGTGTGTGGCTTAGCATGCTGGGAGCCCGGGTTCGATCCCCAGCCGCGGCGAAAAGTTTTTTTCAATAAAAAATTTTTCTGATCGGTCACCACCTCTCTGCAGACAATGGCAAACCTCAGAGAGTAAATAATGCCATGTAAAGCTTCTTGAGAACATGAACTTTAGCCGTTCGGAGTCGGCATAAAACATGTAGGTCCAGTTCTCGGTCAATTGTGTGCAAACATTTAATAACACACACAACACAATTGATCATAAGAAGCTCGGTCAAAGTCCTTTCAAGGGCTGAAATGGCCAATTTGTTTTTTTTTTAAGTTTGATATCATTCTGACAGCTGAAATTTTAATTTCTTTTTTGTAGTTGCCGTTATAAGTTGACATAAAAGTTGTTGGAACCATCCATCCATTTCTGTTTTAAATTTTGGTAAAAATAGTAGCAGGTAGATAGCTCAACAAATGAAAAAGATAAAATTTCCGAGAATTTTTTTAAAATATTGAAATCTTTAAGATTAAAGTAAGGAATCAGGACATAATTTCATTTAATTTTCAAATATATATAGATTCAAGTAAAACATACATTCTGAGCTTTAATGTGTAAATTTACATTATTTTAGAAATTAAACTTTTAATATTAATACTAAAATTGGGGTATAACATATATTTTTTCACTTATGTTATTTTTTATAGATCTTGAAGAACATTTAGAGATTATATATTTACTGGTATAGATCCCAGTCATACGACGGGTAGTGTTCACAAGACAAATTTCATTCACCTCAAATGTTGTTTTGTTCCAGTCGTCGTCAATGTTTCCTTACTGATAAATATCAAATAAATGTTGTGTGCATACTTTTAGGCTAACAATTTTTTTTCATATACAAGCACTGTAATAGCGAAACAGGTTCTGGTCCAGGCTAACATGTTCAGCCTTTACATAGCAATGACAACTATAACAGTTTGAGCGATATAGAGCACGGAGCAGGACGCTTGTCTTTTATATATTAAGGTGGGACATAACATTCTCGGCAGAGAAAATAGACCTTTTTTTAAAAATTCATAACTCAGTCAAAACAAACATTTTTCCTAATTTTTATACCTTAAAACTGAAAGGTCAGGGTATATTAACTTTGTGCAAACGTTTGTAACGCATAGAACGGAGCGAGTCCGGTATAGAAAAGTGTATATATTCTTGATCAGCGTCACGTCCGTCCGTCCGTCCGTCCGTCTGTCCGTCTGTCTGTGTGTTGTCCGTATAAACAGGATAAGTAGAAGGAGTAGAGATAATTGGATGAAACTTGGTACACATGATCACATGCACCCAAGGATCTGCACTATTGGAATCCGATATCCGAATATTTTTGTCATCCGCCTACGGACACGCCTAACTCCCATACAACGCAAAAATTTAAAACTGCATAACTTAGCTCATAATAACCTTACAACAATAAAATTTGGTGTGTATGTGTTTTATACCAACACAAAGATGTTTTCGAAAAATGGACGTCATCCGCTCACGGACACGCCCACCTCCCATACAACCCAAAAATTGAAAACGCAATAAATAAGCCTGTGTTTAACCTACAGAGCTAAAATTTGGCACATATGTTTTTTATGACAAGACAAAGATGGTTTTGAATAATGGACGTCATCCGCCTACGGACGCGCCTAACTCCCATACAACCCAAAAAGTTTAAAACTAAATAAATAAGGTTATGTTTGTCATAGAGAAATTAAATTTGGTATGTATGTATTTCATACCAAAACTAAGGTGTGTTCAAAAATTGGGAGTAATCCGTGCATGAACTCGCCCACCTCCCATAGCGAAAGCACAATAAAGGTATTAACTGTGAGCTACAGGAATAAAACTTGGTATTTGTAAATTTTCAACATTTAAGTTCATATAAAATATAGGCTTCATCCGCCCACGGACAAACCCATTTACAATAAAAAATTTTTTATTTTTGAAAAGTGGGTTTAGGGTATTTCATAGTCGGCCTAGACCGACTTTAGACTTTCTTTTCTTGTTTTTTTTTTAGTATTGTTGAGAATTGAACAAATTACAAGAAAAAATATTCAAAAAAATATATATTTTTCACTCCAACATGGTTTTATAGAGCTCTAAACTGGCGGCAGAGAAAAAAACGGGGCTCGTGGTTGCAGCGCTGGGAGTCGCAAAAATTGTCTGATCTGGAAAAAAATTACATTTTTAAATCTTAACAAAATTGGTTATCGCATGACAAGAGCTTTAATTAAAAAATTTTTTTTCCATTTTTGGTGATGTTCCAAATTTGAAAGTGTTTTTTTTTCGAAAAAAATATTGACTTTAAAAATTCATAAAAAATCGAAAAAAAAATATCAAAAAGAAAAGCTCATGTCATACGATAGCGAGTCAAGTTTAAAAAAATACAAAAAAAAATTTCGTCAATTAATGAACCCGTTAGTGCCGCAACTAGTACGAAAAACATGGTTTCGAGATAAACGCGTTCAAAGTTTGTGAACAAAGAAAAATGCAAGGAAAAATAAAAATGAGCTCTCACTAATCCGGCTGTAACTTGTGAACCCGTTGGAATTTTTTCATGAAATTTTCTTAGAGTCTTAAGAATATATTCTTAAATACAAAATTATAAAAAAAAAATTTCGACCAATGTCATGGCCCCCCTTAAGATTAGAATATGACCTGGCCTCTACTCGACCGCATAAGTTATAGACATATTTTCTAAATACTATGGATACTTACCTCTTTCAATTATAACATTTTCTTATATATCAACTATTCCAAATGTCACGTCACATTGTATATAAATCGTATATTGGACAAAAATCAAGAATTTTTGTCTGAAAACTCAACAAAATGTTGTTGTAAAGGAAATTGAAGTATTTCCCAAAGTGGATCATACTACACTGTGCGACAGTCCAAAATATCTGTGAGATAATGATATTCTTCTGTTAGGGCTTGTCGAGTTAAAAAACGTTCTATACTTTAAATTTGCCGAAAACCTTCAAAATCTCGACTTGTAATCAAAACATCATATATTGAGATAACACCAAAATAAATTTCATAATTATGAGCTAACGTATATTCGTTTAACTTCACGTTGATCAAATCTGAATCAAATCTGATTCCATATTCAGAATTTTCTAAACTCAAAAAATAAGCCATTTTTAATCAGCCATGTTTTATTCCACTAACTTGTGGTTTTATCTTTTAAAGAAACCACCAGATCCAGAGAAATTAAATATTTCACTTTTAAAATATTTTCTAAAAGTAAGTCTTTCTTTCAACTGTCGTCAAATAAATCTACTAAATTTTAACGATCGCTGCACAAACTTTTAAATGTTCGAAAGAGAAAATTATGCGACAATTATTAGTGCCCCTAGGTTCCAACCGATTTCGACCATTTTTCGTACATATCTTTAACTCTATCTATTCAGCATTCTGACTGAGTATAGTTAAGTTCGGTCAACTTTTGTGTGCAACTCCTATATAAATTCAAGTATAAAATTGTAGAGGTCTTAGAGAAGCACCCCTAGGTACTTTGCGATTTCGACGATATATAGTACACATCCATTACTTCATTTATTTAGCATTCTAACCGAGTTTTGTAAGGATAAGTTAAGTTTTGTATGTAGGTACCTCTCAAGCAAAATTATGTTACAATTAATAAAAGTCCTAGGTAGGTACCCTAAGGGTCTGATCAATTTCAATAATTTTTAGTACACATCTAATGCTCTATTAATCTAGCCTTCTGACCCAGTTTTGTTAGGAGTGGCTTAAGTTTGCTTACCTCCCATAAATAACATGTTAAAAAATAAATGGTGATCCAAGGCAGGTACTCCAAAGGACTGACCGATTTCGACTATTTTCAGTACAGACTTATTAGTTATAACTATATCCTTTAAGCATTTTGATCGAGTTTCATAAAGATGTATCAAGTTTGGTGTATACCTCATATAAAATCATGTTAACAGTTAATATAGCTTCAAGTGAGGTGCCAATTGGGTCTAACCGATTTCAACCATATCGCCCTTTTGGCATGTACCTTCCATAAAAAATCATGTAAAAAAACAAATAAATAAACTTTAAAGTCGGTCTAGCCGTCAAAACCGTCTAGGTACACCCTAAACCTCATAATTTTATTTAAATAAATATTAAAATATTAAAACAAATAGAAAAAATTCTTATTTTTATTCAAAATCCATGTATTTTATTAAAGGTGTATTTATGCAGGTTTTACTACTGTGGTTGCTATAGAAGGTGGCCGAGTTCTTAGACGGATGACACGTATATTTTGTATTTTGTTTTCATACGGACATAGCAAGTCCGTCTGTACCTCAAATATCAACATCTTTGTCGACGTCGCACGACGTTCTCCGCAGCTTATTAAACTTATTGTATCTTAAAATATTGAAGTGAACTGCTTTTGTATATACTTACCATTTATCATGAATGCCTACCTGCTTGATTTCAAACTTTCGATTTCAAACACCGTACTGTACTTTAACTACTTACCTTTTCGAATTTATAATATTAAACCTAGCTTTAAGTTATGGTTGAGCTTAACTTCCGTTTAGCTTACTATGAATTGTTTTTTCTCGTTCTTCTTTCAACAACCATCAAAGGGTAAGGATTATAGCTCCCAACCATTATAAGTATTTTCTCATCTCTTTACATGAAATAAACTTTTGTTCTCTAATATACTTATATTGCGTTTTGATTTCTCTATTGTTAAGTGCACAATTTTTGTGGAGCTATTTTCTCTAAATGTTACTTCACATTTAAAGAAAATCCCTACAATCCTTGGTGTTGACAAGAGCAATTCCCTACATTTCAGGATACCGACATCCTGCCCAACAAATAAAAAGAAAGGTTAAATCTGCCAATTTCCCGACCAAAAGACAGATTAAATCGTGCCTTTTTCAATCTTTAAAGTTTTTAACTATTGTGGGTTGTATGGGAGGTGAACGTGTCGTGTTCGTGGCTGAATTGCGCCCATTTTTTGTACACATCTTAATTTTGATATAACATACTCACATATAGACTAAGAGCCAGCGACCGCCAGACTACCGTCATTTTATCAAAGCTAAGATTTTGTGTGTGGTTGCATACAACAGGTGGTAACAACGTTTGGATATTATGAATCCAAGGTCGAGGGAACTTTAGAAGCTTCAAGCTTTGAAAAGTTCCAAAAAAAAGTCCTACTTACGTCATAGTATCAAAGCTGAATTTTATATATGTTCTTGAGGCCATCATTATGAACATAAAAACCAACTGCCAGACACCTGGCAGGGAAGGTTCCTTAAGCCAGACACTTAAAAGGATACAAATATAGTGATGAAGCCGGAAACAGTGTCCTTTAAGTTTAAAAATGTTGTATCAATATTGGTATCATTTGAAAGGTAATTTCATCACGGTTATTTTGTGTTCAAAAAACTTTTCTGTTAGCCAATTACTTTTGGAATTATAACGGTTTAAATTTTTTTATATAATTTTTTATTTAAATAATTAAAGTGTATTTAAAAAACAAGTTATTAAGGTCTAATTAAAGTATTATATTTAGAATACAAAATTAATGGCCTTTAATTTGATATACAACATGATGCATTTAATACTCAAATTACACTGTCAAACACAAAAAAAAAATTTCATGGTTCCAACAATGAATTTTGTTAGAGAGGATAAAAAAACAAAAAAAAAAATGTATACATGTATCCGTGTTTTGAAAGTTTACGTTGGAATTTTATATTACGGAGTTTTAATTTTCCCTCTGTATATGTGTCTTTTTTGTCCCATTGCAAAAAAGGACAAAAAAGACCCATAAAACAGGGCTTTAGAGGGTTAAAATGTACCACAAAAATATTTGCCTTAAAATTTTACTATAAGTCCCTGAATACACTACAGCCCATAATTCAGCTTGAACCCTTGAAATTTTTGGTCGTATGGGAGGTTGATTTGTGCTTGGGCTGATTCACAAATTTTTCAATAGTGGCTCATGTGAACATGTGTTCCAAGTTTCAAGCAATTATCTCTACTCCTTGTTCTATTCATGTGGTAACGGAAAACACTCAAACTGACGGAATGGTCTAAATCGACTCACGAGGTGGCGCTGATCATGAATATATTTACTTTTCAATACTGGACTTGCTTATTTAAATAAAAATCAAATAAATAAGAGAAATAATTGAAGCACTCCTTCTATTTTGGTCTGATATGGTGTGTTGGAACTCCTTCTATTTTTGTGCGGCATGAATTTTGTATGGATTTAATATACTGTGTGTCAGAACCAAGACCGTATCCATTCCACATTGTTGCTAAGAATTCACTTTTCATCATAATTATCATTCAATTTAAAAAACAGTATTCTTTTCTTCACGTCCATCGCAGACATTTATTCGCACTGTCAAATTAACTTTTTTGAGTTCATGAAGAACCCAAATATAGAGCTTGCTTATGTGTCCATTTAACTCTTTCGGTAGGCGTGCACACTTTTGTGACTCATTTTCATTTTTTATTCAGCTTTTGTACCATGTAACATGGGTAAGTCTTGATCTATGACTTTATTTTTTTGTCATTAACCTCAATGGGCTTTCCTGACCAATGAAGTGCATCTTTCTGGACAATTTTGAGACCAAATTCTGAAGATGGGATTTTTTGAACCAATTATGACACAAATTATTATAAGTTTGTCAAAAATAAAAAAAATCGCTGAATTTTTTTACCCTCAGCTGTAGAACGTTTGAAAAAGTGACTAAAACACTGCATTGACAGACATAATTCCGCTTTGGTTTTGCAGCATTCGTGTTTATTAGCCTTTTAAAGTTGTTGAACTGCAAAATACACAGAAGACTACTATTGAGTAGGTCAAGCGACCAATGTAACAGCTGTTCAGCATGATAATGGTTTGTTATGTATAAGAGATTTGTTGTTGTAGTAAATTAAACTTTTATTTTTAGAATTTTCAACTCTTTTTTTTTCCTCTTAACCGAAAAGAAATTAGTTGATTTTTTGTGATAATTGTACTGATATTGCTGTATCGTATCTAAAATGATTGCAAAGCAAAAATAAGTGAAATTTTGTAATAAATAGGTTATTTTTTACAATTTTACTACGATAAAAGGAAGCGAGCATATGAAAAGATTTGTAAGGATTAAAATGAAGGTACTCTTTTCCAATCAACTGTCAGGAAATGGTTCGCTACATTTCGTTCTGAAAATTTTGAAGTTAAGGATGGTCAAACCATCACCTAAAAAGTCAATAAAATAATGGATAAGGTTCAAGAGAATCGTCATGTGCGCAGCTACGACAACGCTTAGGAACTGAAGATTGACCACAAAACGGTTGTTAACAATATGAACAAAGTTGGTTTAAAAAAGAAGCTTGATTTGTGGGTGCCTCATGAACTTAGTGCAACAAATGTAATGAACCGAATTTCTATCTGCGATTCGCTTTTAAAACGAAACGAAATTGAGCCATTTTTAAAATGTATGGTAACAGCTGATGAAAAGTGAATCACATACGATAATATTGTTCGAAAACGGTCTTGGTCGAAAAAGCTCCAAGAGCTGTGACAAAGCTGGGACTGACGACAAGGAAGGTGATGCTGTGGTTCTATAAGGTTATCATCCATTTTGAGCTTCTATCGCCTGGACAAACGATTGATTTGAATCTCTACTACCAGCAATAAATGCGATTGAAGCAAGAAATTTGAAAAATGAGGTTGGAATTGATCAACATTAAAGGTGTTGTGTTTCATCATGACAACGCAAGGCCACACACATGTTTATGGAACCGGCAAAAGCTAAGAGAATTTGACATGGAAAGTTTTGATGCATCCAGCGTATAGACCCGGCATTGCACCGCCAGATTATGATTTGTTTTCATCTCTTCAACACTCTTTTGCTGGGAAGAAAGTAATCTCATAAGATGACTGCGAATACCATCTGCGTCAGCATTTCAACGATAAAAGCCCGCAATTCTACAATAAAAGAATTATGCTTTAAAGCCAAAAATGACAGAAAGTAGCTGCCAAATTGTCAATATTTGGATTAACAAAATTTTTTTTGTTTAAAAATAAAATGTTTATTTTTACTAAAAACAGCCACGAATACTTTTTTCTCAACCAATATATGTAACAAACCTCAAGATATAAGCCTGTAAAATTTTTTTTTTTTTTAAATAATAAAAATATCAAATAAAATAAATAAATCTAAAACTATTTTTCGTGGAAAACATGATTTTAATGACATTCTATCTGAATTTCAATAATTTTTTTCGCGTATCTGAACCCATGTGAGGGTTTAAATATGAGAACGTTAAATATATTAATCTTACCTTATTTGATAAAGCTTCTGCAGAAAAAATTTTTCAAAATCAAAAGTAAAATTTTTCATTAAACTCATGCATTTTATCTAGAGCTTCCTTCATCTATGCAGTGTCACGTACGTGACAAAGAAAGCTCCGACTGACATATGTTTGAGTATGTTTGTGTTTTCCGTTCACTTGACTGACAACTAACAGTTTTGATGCATGGTGTTGTGCTGTTATTGTGCACTAGATGGCGCTCGGTTGCATTTTGCGTTTTGTCGGACACAAACGTAAAGATATGACATTTTTACGGCAGAGTGAACGAAAAATAGTGGCGGGAAAATGCAATGCAATAAATATTGTTCAGCGTCGTGCAGACAACAAGCAGGACTTTGATGGTAGAAATTTTGTAGCGCTAGATTTGTAATGTGTTTGCAAAGAGTTGTTTTTTATTGTAGATTCTTTAAGGATCTGAGGAGTGAGGTCTTGAATGATCGATTTTTAAAACAATTTCGTTGATATTTTAATTTTTTTTTTAATTAAAAATGCCTCTCATATATTAAAACCATTTTGAATAAATTTTATATATTTTTTTAACAATATATCGCATTTATTAAGGCGGTCTTCTCATTCAAAACCCGTTTTTTGGACCCTTTTTAAAAAAATTCTTATTTGAAAACGCAAAGAACAATTGAAAACTTTTTTTATTTATTGTATTACAAAAGTTTCAAAGTAAATAAAAAATTTTTTTTTGTCTCGATACGTGGGCTGTTCAAAAAGTAATGAGACTTCAAAGTTGGTGGTGAAAAAAAAAGGTGTCGTCACGGCGGCCACGATTCCGGGTGTCCGGAGCGTCTGAAATGAAAAAAAAACGGGGTTATAATCAGTATAGATGTAATTGTCGGGTGAACCTCAAGCTTAATTTTGTGATTTTTTTTGACAAAATGGCGGCCATTCAAAAAAAAAAATTTAATTTCGGGCTTTTTTTTTGTAGTTTAGTGTAAATAAAAAATAGTAAAAAATTTTTTAAAATTATGGTCGAGGTTCACCCGAGAATGGTGACAATTCTGTGTCGATTACACTTTGTTTCATGAAAATCGGTTCAGTTGAACTGGAGATATCATGGCCGCCAGTTCGAAAAACGTGGTTTCGAGATAAACGCGTTTAAAGTTTAAAGTTAGCTCATTTTGACGAAGACCTTGCTTCACAAAAAAGGCTGTATCTTCTAAAGTATTTCGAATTTCTAAAAATCCTTTTAGGGGCATATTCACAACTACCCAAGCTATAAATAAATGTAAAAAAAGCTATAAATACCCTTATAAATACCCAAGCTATAAATAAATGTAAAAAAAAAGTTGAAAAAAAAATTGCTCAATGAGAAGACCCCCTTAAATAAAAAAAATGGAGATTTTCACAAGAATTTATAAATATGTATATTGTATATCCTTCAGATTTAATTTCTGCTTACAATGCAATGATTTTGTTTGCTTTTATACATGTTTGATCTAAAATCCTTGACATTTAAAACATTTTGTTTAATAAAAAGACCAAATTTTTCTCAGAACAGGCACAATATCCTTTCAAAACAGCAACTTCCGTCGTGAACAAAGACTTTCTTAACAAAACCAACAACAGCAAAAAGTTTGACAAAATTAACACTCTCAGCTTGAAGCAGCTACTCGAGTATTATTGTATCTCATATCAAACAGAGCAACGTGTGTCACTCACTTATATAAATATCTATATTACATACATTCAGCTACTTAATAAGAAAAGGCGCAGCATTAAGCCAGCAATAGATAAGCATAAATAATAACAACAACAACAACAAAAACAGCACACCCTCAACACAAAAATACGTTTTAACAAGCTAGAAGATATAAACAAAAAATTATATTTCTATGCCATGAGAACAGTAAACATTAAAACTTTCACATCAAGCTGAATGAATGATTAAGTTTAGCTTGAGTTGAGGGCGCTGCACCACATGAGAGCATCCTTTTGTATTTGGCAGCAACGTGTATTCTATTAGATGAAATTAGTTAATGAAGTTATTGTGGGTTTGCTCTTAAATTAGGCAGCAGCAGCAGCAAGCTTATCTTATCACAGCAGGCAACACTGGCTTAGCTGCCATAATTAGAGCCCGCATGCAAAGGCGTTGCCATGTGTTTTTTTATTTTGTTTTGCTTATGCTCTCGATATAGTAAACAACTCATTTTAACCACCCACTCATTCAATTTAGTTGGTGAAGGACACGTGTCAAAACTCACGACTGTAGGTTGAAAACTGGGAAAAATTAAAGGCTTTTAATTTCAAGTTTAAGCCGAATAAAACTTTCTCACTCACTTGTTTACAACAGCTATGAGGTGTGGCATCAAGTTGGTTAGAGCATTGATTTGTAGTGTGAAAAAATTGTTGCATACTTTAAGGCTGCTTCTTTATTGTGGTTAAGATCATTATGAAAAACTATAGAAAAAATGTTATGATCGAATATATCTTACATGCAGTTCACACATGCTGACACAATTTATAATATATTCCTACAACTTAAATTGCACATTAAAAAAAATGTTTAAAATCGAAAACTTATTGGTAAATTTTTATATACATATATTTCTTAGTCGATAGTATGTTATCTTTATTAACAGCTTTGATATTAAAATGCATGCATTTAATGGGCAAAATGTTGATTTTTGCACAGTAGTGCACTAATTTTTATTAAAAGTGCCATAAAGTGAGTATTACTTACTAGTTCAAAAAAATATAAAGCGCAGTTATTTAAGAGTTCAATATCCATTGATTGACACTAATATTGCTACATTTGAAAAAAAAAATTTTTCGTTTTTTATGAAATTTTCACAAATTGTCATAACTTTGACGTGCTTGTTGGAATAGAATTTGTGGTTCAAATGCTACAAAATTTGACATAAATTTGCTACATCTCATGAACCAATATAACGTTAACAAAATTTTTGGCTAGAATGGAAATTTGTTATTGCCAGCAGCTATTGAACTTAAAATGCAAAACTCAGAAAAAGATTGTATATATTGTATGTAACTTGCAAATAATGCTAAAATATTAAAATTTTAAGGCATCAATGTTGCTTTTTATAGATTAATTTTCGTATGTACATTATATTTTTGTACTTTTTGCTTAAAAACGTTTAATAAAAACATTATATAACAACTATGTAACTCAATGCCAGCTTGTGCAATTTACAACTGCTTGCTATTTACGTTTTCTAGCTATGACAGCACATATTGAGCTATTGTTAACAAAAATTTACCACGCTCTGCTCTTTAAAATTTTCGCGTTCGTTTTGCCAAAAATGTGGTAATTTAAGCTGCTTATTAAAAGTTAAACAAAGCAAGAAGATCTAGTCGAATTAAGGCTGTACGAACAAAGGAGTTAAGTGGAATTGAATGCAGACAAATAGAACGTAGGCAGGCCTAAGCCTTAAATTACGTTAAATGTATTTTAAAGTGCCTCAATAGCAACAACAACAAACAAGAGCGTTAAATTTGGTGGTGGCTTAGATTGTTTAGATTGTTTAGATTACTAGGGGGTAGGTCGCAGCGACAGCAGGTCACGCAGGCCATGTGAAAATTTTTTGCCAAATGCAACAAAACATAATTTGAGATACAAAAAAAAAATATTTACAAAATTCTGCCGAGACTCATTCGGAAAAGGGAGCAAGTGATGAAGCAAGCAATTGACAAAAGAAATTGATATACATAGTTTTATAGAGCATTAAAAGAAAACCTATTGAAAGTTGGATAGTGGATAAAACGATCACTTACCGCAATTTTAGAGGAAATGTCAAGAGAAATGATTGATCAGCCATGAAAGAACTTGTAATTTGATGCCATTTTATTTATAGACAATGAAAAAAGTGGCCAAAAAATAAAAACAAGTTGTGGTTATAAGGAAAGAAAACAACTAAGTTTTATGTGTCAATCATTGCTAGACTTCCTTGAAATACGTCAATATATTATATAAAGAACTTTAAAGTTTTTATTGTTAAATTCTATACAATATAAAAACATTTAAATTTGAAGCACACAAAATTGTAATACAAAAAAATTGTTGACAGTTTTAAAATGCAAAGATAATAATACTTCCCCTATTTAGAACTGAACTGTGAAATAAGGACTTAATTCTTTTGTAACAAAATATAACAGCGTCATGTTAAAAGTAAATATTTAAAAATGTACTACAATAAAATTTTTACAAATTAAGTAGAAAAGTAAAAAAGTGGTGGCGGTAAAACGTGTTATCTTTCCAAATTTTCAAAAGCAACAATGCGACAACGGAAATTTTTATTTATATAAACATTGTTTGATGTAATGACTGAAGGGGATGTTAACTTAACTAATTCAAAAATGTATGCCTCACTTTAATTTACTCATAGTTTATAAAAAAATACCCTTTTTTAGTTTTTGACAAGATTATTTACTTCATTTTATAACATACATAGCATCTTCATATTATTTCAAATACATATAAATCATTTGGAAAAACTTCTTTAATAACATTCAATAATATTTTAAAGTATTGTTAATAGATTCATGTTCACTTTTATTAGCCTGGTATTGCCCTTTGGGCTGTAATACTGATTCTAGCGTAAACTTGTTGACCGAGAAGAACTAGACGTTGAAAAACAAAAATTAATAAAAATTTCCTCAAAAATTACAGCAATATATCAATATTTCTCCCTTTACCCATTAAAATGAACACAACAGCAATACAGTTTTTCTTAAACATCTTCTTGCTGACACAAATTAAGACAGAGACTACTTCTGCTGCAAGCTAACGGTGCTTATTTATAGCTTATTCCTAGCTAGACAGTAGAAAATACTCAAACACGATAACGTGCTAGAGTACTTAAAAGTCCGATTAGGAGCAAAATTGTTACATTGTTATTATTAAAACTTTTGTCGATGACTGATTAAAAAAAAGTGCCGTAGTTAATATTGAACATCAAAGCTAACGATTGGTGCTAAAATCGTTCGATTCGAACAAAAAAAAATTTCGATTTTTTCAAATATTTCGAATAAAGACTAATTTTGCAGGCTACGTTAGAACAATATGATTGGGTTAAAATGTTATCAAAGTTAACATGGTTACTCCTAAGACGTTCAACGTTGATATCCGCAAAGGTTTTTTGGGTTTCTGGTTACGATATATTATAATTTTACACACAAAGTTAACATTAGAAACTTTTTTTTTACATTACAAACTGCTTCTATTCATGTTTATTTATAGCTTTTACTTAACTGGACTGAATAATCACATATTGTTTATTTGTTATCATAAAATTAAGTCATGAATTTATAATAAATACGATCAAGTGCTAGATCAATATTAAATTTGAATACATAGAAAATGATTAGAAAATATTATATTCAAAGTTTCACGTTGTTCGTGACATAAGCAAAATTGTTATATTGTCGATTTCAAAACTTTAGAACAACGAATTTTTGATAAAAAAACTGACATAGTTAACATGGAGCACAAAAGCTAGCTTTTGATATCAAAATCGTCCAATTTGAATAAAATAATTTTTCAATTTTTTCGAATATTTTACAAATTGACCTATTTTCAATGCTGCATTAGAATGACAAGATGGTGTTGAAACAATATCAAATTCTGATTGGCTTTTCTTAAGATCTTTAACGTAAGTATGCTCAAAAATCTTTCGGACTTCTGCTTAAGATCTGATATAAAATTGCTTGGAAATTTAAGTAACTAATTTTTTTTCTTATCAACAACTGCTACCATAATTGCATTTTTGGAGGTAAGACTGAAATAGATTTGAAAATTTATAATATCATTTTTTTTTATCAGCAAAATAAGACATGTATTTATAACAAACACCAAACAATAACTAGAATAATATTCTGATTAAGCCCACTGAAATTTATTAGAAAGTATATCATTCAACATTTTACGTTTATCGTGATATAAGGTAAATGTATATATTGTCGATTTGAGCTCAGTTGACGTTGACTTCTTAAAAAAAAAATGACGTAGTTAATATTCGGCACAAAAGCAAGCGATTGATGCCAAAATCGTTTGATTTGAAGAAAGTTATTTTTAATTTTTTTCGAATATTTCGCAAATAGACCTATTTTCAATGCTACGCTAGAATGACAAAATCGGGCTTAAACATTGTCAAATTCAGCATGACTTCTCTTAACAACTTTAACGTAAATTTTCTTTAAAGTTTGACGTATTTCTAAAAGAAATAAGTTACCATTTTCCTTGACAATTTTTTTCCAGCTGAGATCTTCAATATTTCGTTGAATATCAAAGATTTGTTAAAGCTGATTTTTGCTCAAATTTGCAATTCTAAAGACTGTTATGCAAATCACATATTTAGCTATGAAGAACTAATGTTGAAACAGATAAACAAATATACCATACAACATTTTAGGCCTTTCTACAAACAATCATTCAGAAGAGGAAGACTTTGCGGTAGAATACATAATACTTAAAAGAAAAAATTACTGAATAGCATTAATCACTTATTTTACTTTTGCAGCAAGAACTTCAGCTGTTAAAACTGTTAAGTCAAGTCTGTATTGGTTAAAAAATTTGACTTATAGATATTCAAGATACGAGGGCGATTCAATAAGTTCGTGAATTTTTTAAATTACCAACTCTTAACTTAAAGGGCAACACTGCTCCTAGCAGCAGCATCTGTCAGTTGACTTCTCTCAAATTTTGAAGAAACTACGTTGATAAGTTTGATAAATTTTTTATAAACCTTGATAAAAAAGTTGTTTATTGAATTTTGTAAGCATCTATAGAAGCAATTGTTGAGAAGAAAAAAAATTTTAATAACAAAAATTTTCAGGTAAATTAATATTACATCTTAAACAGAAGTCCAAACAACTGCTTGGAATAAAAAAAAAAAAAAAACAAACAAATTGGCCATTTCAGCCCTTGAAAGGACTTTGATCGAGCTTCTTATGATCAATTGTGTTGTGTGTGTTATCAAATTTTTGCACACAATTGACCGAGAACTGGACCTACATGTTTTATGCCGACTCCGAACGGCTAAAGTTCATGTTCTCAAGAAGCTTTACATGGCATTATTTACTCTCTGAGGTTTGCCATTGTCTGCAGAGAGGTGGTGGCCGATCAGAAAAATTTTTTTATTGAAAAAACTTTTCGCCGCGGCTGGGGATCGAACCCGGGCTCCAAGCATGCTAAGCCGCACACTTAACCTGCATGCCACGGTCACCACAATGGAATACTTACGTTAAAGATCTTAAGAGCAGTCATGCAGAATTTGACAATGTTTAAACCTCATCTTGTCATTCTAGTGTAACATTGAAAATTGGTCTATTTCTGAAATATTTGAAAAAATCAAAAAATTATGTTCTTCAAATAAAACAATTTTGGCATCAATCGTCAGATTTTGTGCTCAATATCAACTACGTTACTTTTTTATTTTAGGCATTTTACGGGAACAGTGGTAAATAACAATATAACAATTTTCTTTATATTTCAATTTTCAGTTGAGGTCGCTACACGCGAAACAATTAAAAAATGCACGATATGGTGTTGTCCAATCGGAGATGGCTTCAATTGTGTTAGCCATAGACATATGGCATGGCTTAGTGGTTTCGATTTTGAACTATCACTTGGGATTTTACAGTCAGCCGCAAGATAGGAATCGCGTTTGCTCACAATCCACCAAAAACGCAAATCATGTGAAAACATCGAAAAAGGGTTTGGTATCATTCAACTGCAAAAAAGACAAGATTATGTGTCATTTCGTAAGTGTGGAAGAAATATGGATTCACCACACTAAATAAAAGTCCAAAGAGCAGTCAAAACAGTGGGTTTATCTGGGCAATTCGTCACCGAAGAAGGTCTAGGTGGTCTTGTCAGCCAATAAGGACTTGGCGACCGTTTTTTGGGATGCACGCGGTAAAATCCACATTGATTACCTTCAAAAGGGAAGGACAAACAATGGCGAATAATATGTCAACTTATTGGACCGATTAAATGACGATTTGAAGAAAAAAAACAACTGCATATGTTCAAGAAAAAAATTACTTTCCACCAACACAATGCAAAGGTGCACACTCCAAGTGCAGTCTCTATGGCGCAATTTCACGAATTATGCTACAAATTGCTCACTCATCCACCTTTTTCTCTGGATTTAGTCCCGAGTGACTATTTCTTCTTTTCACACTAAAATAAATGACTTGGAAGGATAAACAAATTTGGAGAAATGTTTCACGAAGTGTATAGAGTGCAAAGGAGACTTTATTGAAAACTAAAATGATTTTTTTTTCTAAGACCCTGTGTTTCATTCAAAAAGTTATACGAACTTATTGCACCGCCCTCGTATTCATCAAGTGAGACAAAAGTCGCTTCACACTAAGGAATTTGATTGCGGGTGTTTCAGGGAATTCAACACTACTTGGTGTGAATAAAATCCAATTGATAGATTTTAAAAATTTACTCCAAATAGAGCTATATTTGGAACACCAAACTGTGGTCAGGTTCTTTTTCCTATCGGTATTCAAAAATTATGCTTAAAGGAAAATTTCTTTGAGTTTTGTTAACTTCTCAAAATGAAAAGGTTCAAGTTATCCGATTTTGGTGGTAACTAATTTGAACTCCGTTTGGATAGCTCATAGTTTGAACTCCGGTGAATCGGAGTTAGGTTGAAATTTGGAACCATGGGCTGGCTGGGCTTTGAACCTGGGATCCCTGGATTGGCAGTGAAGCTCTTTACCACTGAACTACTGAGTCCGCATAATGGTCGCATCAAGTTACCAAATACTTTTAATTGGGGTTCAACGAACCAATTCATATTTTTAGTGTATCTTTTACACGACACGCTAACGTCTGAACTTAGAACGTAAACTATTTTTGCTTATTTAAGGCATAATTTTAAGAAAAGTAGTGCTCATTCAACCCTTATTCGGTCCAGTTCGATCATTTACACACCAATATTTTTAAGGTTTGACATAAAATATATATGTTAATGCTTTTAGAATATCTTTTAAACTTACTTAACCAAATTTTTTGGCCTATTACACTTATATTTTATTTAAAAATTCTTTTTTAAGAAACTAAAGAAAAAATCAAGTCATAATCTTCTATAGAGTATTTGGTGTGACAGTTTTTTGTCGCTGATGTGCATATGATCCCAGTGTGCCGATCACTTTATACCATAGAAGTGTGTCGAATAAGGGTTAAATATATCCTTTTCCTCATATAATAGCAATAACTCTATCTATGATTTCGATAACAACTTGAACGTCCTCAAAACAGTTGCATCAATATATCTTACTACGATACGAAGGATATGAACCATATAATCTATTTAAGCAATGACAACATTTTCGAACAAAACATTGGCAACAACTTTAAAAAACAAAATTCCATAAAATCCCAACAACTCTTGCCAATTAAAAGCAAATCAACCGCTGACAGTTTTTGGTTACACATATTTCTCTAAACAGCTCTGATGATGGCTTTTCTTACTGACAATTGAAATTTATATTAATTGTTCTGGAACTTAAGTTTATTGTTGGATATTTTGCGTTAAAGATAATATAAAATTCATTTTACATTTTATCATAACAGCTTCAAGCATGTGCCTTAATAATATAACTGAATTATTTGAAATGAAGATAACACTGAAACTCTGCCGGTAGCAAATTTAAGGTATTCAGCGTTTTTCAGGCCGAAGTTGCTGAGTGGCAAAAAAATTTTAAAACGTAGTTTGTTTTAAGCAAACAAGCCATCGATTGCTACCAAAATTTTTGGATTTAAGGAAAAAAAAATTTTGATTTTTTCAAAAATTTCACATATAGAGCCATTTTGAATGTTGTGTTAGAGTGATACAATTTAATCCAAACGTTATGAAAATCAGCAAAGTTGTTCATAACATGCTCAACGTTGACATAGTTACATTATTTTGACACTTTTACCGTTATAAATTTATGAATTTTGTGTGAAAAGTTGTGCCTATCAGCAGATATTTATTCGTTATAGTTGATGAACTACATAATTCAGCATAAGCATAAATAAGCTAAAGCTTGTTAAGCATAGCATTCCAATTTTTTGCCACATAAAACATTTGTTTATTTCAGCAAAAACTCCTTCTTGCTGTTCTAATTTTTGTTTTATATATTCACGCCCCAATCAAAGTGCAACAACCAATTTATATACAGCGTATTAACCTTTCTTCCAACTAAACTATATGTACTCACATTACCACTAATTAGCTTAATCGCATTTGCAACATTTAGACGAATGATGCAAATATCCAGCTGGTTTTATTTTTCCCAAAAATGTTGAGCCGCGCGTTGCAAGTTCAACACCCTGCTTCATATTTGCCAACCCATTAATTAGTACCGGAACAAAAACGATGTCACCGCAATCTAAAATATTTTATATACTTACCCCAAAATATGGCAAAATATAGCTGCCAGGCGACGGCTGCTAGCATTTGATACCGTATTCAACAAAATTAACAAAAACATGACAACCAACGACCAACGAGGTGAACAGATGTAAATCCCAAATTAGCTTGAAACTGAAAGTAGTACTGCTACTACCTAAAATGTAACAAAAGCATGTGAAGAACAAACAGCAAAACCAACAACAAATATAAAATACCAACTGGACAATGACGGTCGTCGTTTGGCGTAGCACATCCGATACGTAAATGAAGCCAACACAGCTGACGAGAGTGCAAAAACAAAAACAACAAAAAAAAACAATACCCCACAACTCACAGGCAGTTGAAGGATCCTATTACATGAGTTAACAGCTAACTGCAGTGTAACAAAAAACAAGCCAAGAGCAAGTACCACCACCACAGATGAAATGCTAGACGGATGGCGTTAGAAAAACGAACATTTATTATAATTATGCAGCAAGGTAGCAGTGTTTGCCAGCAGAGTAGCGCCAAAATTAGTTGGATTTGGTTTTAAAGTTTCAAAAAATAAGATGAAAACCAACACCAAAAATGACAAAAAAAAAATTAAGCCTTGAGGACTGACTGTAACTGGGACAGATACGAGTGATATATTATGAGCAGTAATTTTTAAATAAAAAAGTGAAGGGAATAGTGAAGGCATGTAACTAACATAAAACTACAGTTTACAAAATGGTGTGGTGAGTGAAAAGCTAATAATTTAATGAGCAGTTTAAACGGAAATTTAGTTAATGCTACTCACAGGCAGTTAAATAAAAGTTTGGCTTCACATTAAGCTATTTTGGTAAGCCGAGAAAAATAATAATGAAAACTAAACCATAACAAATGCTAATTTATGCACTGACTTCGGCAGTTCTGAGCCTGTAAAGTAGTTCAATTCACTGGCTTCGGCTGTTTTCAGCCTGTCAAGTGGTCGGCCAATACAACAAAGTTTAAATTGTCTAACCAACACATCTTATGTACTTGACAAATAAGCCATATTTAAGCAGATTTATACAACCAACTTGTATGATTTTACATTATCATATCAATAACATTTTATGTACTTGACAATTAGCCATATTTTAACAGATTTATACAAGCAACTTGTATAATTTTCCATCGTTACATTCATCACATCACATTTTATGTACTTGACAAATTAGCCATATTTTAGCAGATTTATACAAGCAACTTGTATAATAATAAAAATTGAAAAAATCTTCATATTCTGTTTCAAGTTAAAGTTTAATGAATGATAAGTTATCATTTAAGGCATTGAACTTTTTATATCATTTACCAACTTAATATTTTGTAAATAATACTCACTTAGAACACGGCCAATCCAGTTTAGTCCGGTTTGCACCAAATCTTAACATATCTAGTTTATTTATTAAAATGTTTCTTTAGATCTGCTCATCCTAGTAACAGTTAAAGCCTCTGCTAATCCCCAAAGGTTGCCACTAGAACTGTAAGAAATGAAAAAGGACCAAGAAAAAACACATTTATTTGAAAATATGGTTCATCAAGGTTAGCTCATACTTATTTTGAGCCGCTTATGAGTATTACACTTTTATAAACCATTGTTGCCATATTTTTGGCTTGTTTTAAACCACTACAAAACTCACTGACCACGTCTGGTCAAATGTTACAATGTCTGGACCAACAATTTGTGCGTGTTTGTAAGCAATTCTAAAACTCTTATTAATTTTTTTTTCTTATCAACATGAGCGAAGGATATGTTAAGGTGTGTGAAAAACCAAATGTTGAGCAGTTGTTTTGCAACATGAGGGCGTTAATGTGCAGATTCAGAATGTGAATGAAGCTCAAAGGGAAATTCATGAGACACAGAAATTTCAAAGGACATCTCATAATACTGTATATTTTCAAAAAACCTTAAATATATAAAAATTTTAAAATAGGCAATTCACATACTATAAAAAAATAAACCAATCAAAGGATGTCTTAACAGGAAATATTGAATACTTCTTGGCATACCAAAATTCTCGATTTAGAAATTGCAAGACAAAAATCAAAATTGAAATGAAATTGAAATGAAATGGAATAAAATGCAAATAAATTGAAAGAATTTTCAAAAAATATGTAAAGCACATTGAAAGGAAATTAAAAAACTATTGGAAAGACATTGAAAAAAAAATAAAAAATAAATTAGATAAAATAAAGTAAAGCAGTTTTTAAAATTTAACAAAAACGAAATATTTAAAAAAAATTTAAATAAATTTCAATAAAAAAATTTAAAATTTTTTAAGAAATTTTCAAAATATTTGAGTGAATTTTGAAAACGAAACTGACAGAAAATTTAAAAAATGTAAAATTAACAGAAGAAATTGAAAGGTTATGGAAAAAAGTGAAAGTAAATATAAAGTGTAAAAAATTGTAAAAAAAGTAAAAGAAATGTATAAAGGAAATTGAAAAAAAATTTTTAAGATTAAAAAAAAATTAAATTGCATGTTTTTTTAAAGAAAATAACAAATTAAAATGAATTTGTTTTAATTTAATACTAAATTAAGTGACTTAAAAAAAATAAAATAAATGAAAGAAAATTAAAAAAAAATTCCAAAAATGTAAAACCAAATTTTAAAAAATTAACCTTTTCTTGCATGTTTTCTTTTAAAAGAGGAAGTTGCAAGTATGGAAAAAATCATGACACTAACTGAGTTTGTGTGTATTTTTTCTCTCTTTGATGGTTTCATGGAAATTTTCATCACAATCCAATGAAGGGTTAAAGAAAATTAAGTTTAAGTTAAAATTGAAAGATATTGAACAAATTTAGAAATTGGAAACACTTGACAAAAATGTAATATAATCGAAATTAATTTAAATTCTGAATTGAATTACTTTGAAAAAAATTAAAGATATTGAAAACAAAAAAAAAAAAAAATTTTTAAAAATTGCAAAAATTTACAACCAAATGAAATATAATTAAGTTGAAATCAAAAGATATTGAAAAAATTTGGAAAAAATTTTGGAAAAAATGCATGAAATTGAAAGAAATTTGAAAATTGAAAAATTGCAAAAAAGGCAATTGAAAGAAATTGAAGTTGAAATCAAAAGATATTTAAAAAAAAATTGTATGAAATTGAAAGAAATTCGATCAAAAAATTAAAAATATTTGAAGAAGTTTAAAAAAAACATTAGAGAAATTAATTAAATTAAAATTAATTCCAAGACATGGAAAGGAATTTTCGAGGAAAATAAAAGTAAAAAAAAATTAATGCAACAAAAAATAAACTTAACGATATTGAAAATTTCAATGAAATGAAAACAAAAATCAAAAAATTTTAGAAATTGAAAGAAATTTAAAAAGAAAACTATATATAAGGAAATGAAAAATTTTAATGGAATTTAAAAAAAAAAATTGAAAATCAATTTAGAGAAATGAAAAGAAATTCTAAGAAATATTAAAAAATCCGAGAAGAAAACGAAAGAAATTCAAGAGTTCATTGAAAGCAAATATAAGGCAAAATGAGAAACAATTGTAAAACTTCATACAAATTTCACGAGAAATCAAAAAAATAATATAATTGAAGCTAAAAAAAAGGAAATCCAACAATAAAGAAAATAATTTAAAACACTTGAAAAAAATTTTTTTACAAAAATTGAAAAATTTTAAACAAATTGAAAGACATTGAAAATAACTAAGGAAGTTGAAAAAAAATATTTAAAATACAAAAAAAGGCTATTGAATGAAAAAGATGTTGAAGTAAAGAGATATACAAAAAAATTTGAAAAAATTGATGCATTTTTGCAAGAAGTTTGAAAAAGAAAAGAATATTGAAAAAATTAAATATACATATGTAAAAAATAAAAAAAAAAAATAAAAGGGAAATTGAGGAATAAAAATTAATTTCCAGAAATGGACAAGAATAAAGTAAAGTAAAGACTTTATTAAATAAATTTTATGAAATTTAATTTTTAAGAAAGGAATTGTTTCTTTTCTGATTCTAATGATAAGGAATGACATTCATAATAATGAATGACATTAAATGATAATAAATCACGAGGAATGACAACGAATGATAACGATTGACAATGAATATTCATTGTCCTTCATTGTTATTTATTTCCATTTATAGTTAATTTATAGAGAATAAGTGATAAATAATGACAATGAATGGTAATGAATGAAAATAAATGACAATGAATGACTTTGAATGAGAATTAATGAAAATTATTGACATTGAATGACAAGAACTGCCAATAAAAGACAGTGAATGACAAAGAATGACGATGAATGACAATGAATAGTTATGACTGACATTGAATTACAATGAACGACAAGGAAAGAGAATGAATAAATTTAATCAAATGAATGAAATAAATTAAGGGGGGACATGACATTGGCCGTTTTTTTAATTGACTTTTTTTATAATTTTATATTTTAGTAAATATTCTTAAGATTCTAAAAAAAATTCATGGAAAATTCCTACGGGTTCAAAAACTACAGCCGGATTAGTGAGAGCGCATTTTAATTTTCGCCTTTTTTTTTCTTTGTTCACAAACTTTAAACGCGTTTATCTCGAAACCATGTTTTTCGTACTGGTTGCGGCACTAGCGGGTTAATTTTTTGACAAATTTTTTTTTTGTATTTTTTTAAACTTGATTCGCTATCGTATGACACGAGCTTTTTTTAAAACTTTTTTTCGATTTTTTATGAATTTTTAAAGTCCTTATTTTTTTCGAAAAAAACACACTTTCAAATTTGGAACATCACCAAAAATTGAAAAAAAAAATTAAAAAAAAAAGCTTCTGTCATACGATAGCCAATTTTTTTTAAGATTTTAAAAATAGATTTTTTTTCCAGATCTGACAATTTTTGCGACTCCCAGCGCTGCAACCTCAAGGACCCGTTTTTTTTCTCTGCCGCCAGTTTGCATTTTAATTTTCGCCTTTTCTTTCTTTGTTCACAAACTTTAAACGCGTTTATCTCGAAACCATGTTTTTCGTACTGGTTGCGGCACTAGCGGGTTAATTTTTTGACAAGTTTTTTTTTTGTATTTTTTTAAACTTGATTCGCTATCGTATGACACGAGCTTTTTTTAAAACTTTTTTCGATTTTTTATGAATTTTTAAAGTCCTTATTTTTTTCGAAAAAAACACACTTTCAAATTTGGAACATCACCAAAAATTGAAAAAAAAAATTTAAAAAAAAAGCTTCTGTCGTACGATAGCCAATTTTTTAAGATTTTAAAAAGAAATTTTTTTTCTAGATCTGACAATTTTTGCGACTCCCAGCGCTGCAACCACAAGGAACCGTTTTTTTCTCCATGTTGGAGTAAAAATATATTTTTTTGAATTTTGTTTCTTGTAATTTGTTCAATTCTCTAAAATAAAAAAAATATAAAAAAAATTTTGGAAAAATGTTTGTTTTTGACTGAGTTATGAATATTTAAAAAAAGGTCTGTTTTCTCTGCCGCGAATGTAATGTCCCTCCTTAATGAAGGATATACATGAATGATTTAAATGAATGAATGAACTGCATGAAATTTTTTTCTAAAAAAAATACCTACCAACCCAAATAATTACCATTCAGCACTAGAAGCTTTTTCCCTCAAACTTTCACTATTTGCTTTACTGCCCTCAAAGCGCATTAAAAAAATTACCAACAAAGCATCATGTAGTACCAACCAGCATCACGCCCGTTAAACATGCGTTCAACACTTAGATACAAAATAGCAAAAATGGGCATATTTTTTTTTTTGGTCTGGCAGTTTTTATGTTCAAAATGATAAAAAATGGCAGCACTACCAGCAGCAGCAAATCGCCCACTTGTAGCGGAAAAACTTATGCTTTATTTATGCTGTTGTTGTTGTGGTTTTTCTTTTTTTAACCAGCCAGTCTGCAGCTTTGTCTGACTGGACTCGCATATTAGGTCGAATGTAGTAGACCTTGTATGTCTGTCCAGCTGGCTGTCTACCACATAGTCTATGCCTCAGGCATCAGCCTGCCACGTTCGTACTTTATATTCATTATATAATAAAGCAGCAAATACTAGATTTACAAATAAACCACATCCTTTCTTGCATATCCTTTTGTAGCCTTTTTCTTCTGTAACATTTTGTAGTACTTACAATGACAAGAAGTTCAAAAAAATAATCCATTTTGAGCATCACGCAACCACCCTTTTGAGCAGAGTGTGTTGATGTGTTGTATGAGTGTCATTGGGACCCTTATCGAGCACATTTTTGTACTTTTAAGGATTCCCCGTTTTAGTTTTATATTTATTTTTATTTTTTTTTGTTTGTTTTTTTTTTTTGTCAATCCATTGAAAACACAACTGAGTCCTGGCTTTATTAATGTTATCCTTTTTTATTTATTATGTTATACTTTCGTTTCGTTTTGTTTTTTTTTTTTTTTTGGTTCTTTTTATATCTCTTCGTTACTTATTCCAGTGACGACATGCTATATGAGCTTAAATAGAAACCGTCATGGTAATAAAATAATAAAGGATCCATATAGAGAGTCCTTTGTGTGCACATTTGATGTCATTCAACCTAGCCGTTGTCACATAGAAGCGCTAAAAGCATATCAATAGTGTGTGCAATAAATAGTAAATCGACTGTCGACGAAAGGAGTGAGCAAAGGATATTGAAGGTTATGTTTTGATGAGGTAATCATTGTAATTCGATTTGTTATTATTATTATTGTGTAGTAGAAGCTTTATTTATAAGCACACGCGGTGCTTATAAGTTGTACGGGTCAATCGTAGATATTAAAGCAAAGGCCGCAATTCTTAAAATAATATTAAAGGATTCAGACAAAAATATATAAGTTAAAAAATTTCAAAAATATAACTTTAACTCGGCTCTAATGAGTGGTATGACCTGAGTGCTGCTTCAAACAGCTTGAACTGTTTTTAATTTAACACTCCAATTAAAATTTTCTGAAAAGCAATACAATAACACTGTAGATTTAATTGAAATTTAATTCTATTTAAGATGCCTTAATATTGCTTTGCCGCACTGTCTGTTCCGCTGTTCACAGCTATTCACGCTTCAATTGTCTGCGATATAATCTATACAATATTAACTTATTTACCCCAATTCTCCGAATAAGTAGCTTGATACGATTTTAATTAATTTTATCCCCACACTTGATTGATTTCCTTTGAAACAGGCTTGAAACGCATTGGCTGTACATATTATTCACATACCAGACGTAACTCACGCAGCAGCTAATTGTTAGGAAAAATAAGCAATAATGAAGTATGACATGAAGCCAAATGATAACCATTGTCAGAGTTGCCACAAAAGACGCACAAAAAAGCATTGCAAACTAGAAAAAACAATAGTTTGGAAAATATATAAAGGATCAAATTCATGCCCAGCCATGAAACCGTATCTATTGAGTTGTCAAATTTCTGTGATATTGTAACTAAAATGCACATCAACATCAAGCGAAGATGTTAGCCGCGAACAAAAAATGTTAGTACAAATCAATAAAAAACAAAAAAATTAAATAAAAAATTTTAAATTCGAATTTTAACTCAAACATGCATCAAACTCATAATGAAACTAAAACTCATGCTCTGAATCTCACTCAAACTTTGACTCTTACCCAGACTCTTACTCATTTCAAGAGAAGTCTACTCAAACTGGATATGGTTTGGACACAGCGAAAATGACGAAATTCTTGGGGCAATTGATGTGTGTCACATACCAGTGAATCCAACTTGGCAGCAGGGGCGTACCGAGGCCATGTTGGTTGGGGGATATTATGGTATTTTAGCCGACTGAATACCCCTCAGTCAAGACATTTTTAATACAACATAGTTAATTTAAGCAAAATTACTCATTCTTTCGATCAATATTATGTAGTAATATATTGGTGATTCTATATCAATTCGACAAATTTTTAGCAAAATCTGACCTTAGTGCTTCCGATTTTTTTTGAAATTTTGTAAGTCAGTAGTTCACATTGAAAAAAATATATTCTGTGTTTTTTATTATTGCGAAATGTGTTTGTTTTTTGCAAAGTTATACACTGTAAAAAACATTTAAAACTATAAAAACATTAAATAAGTACATGCATTTAAAGAGCTCTATCTTCTTAACTGTAAGTTGTACAGAAAATAATCTCAGGTATAGTTTAAGTACCTTGAATGCATCTTTCTGGTAATGTAATTTCTTTATAGTACTTAATTGAAAAAAGTTATTATTTCTTATACTGAAATAGACCATCATATTTTTCGTAGTCGGCGCCACAACTTTTCCAACTTTTTATTATAATTTCACATTTAGGCATTTATTCTGAAGTTGTACACAAAATTTTAAGTTGGAACTCCAACGATTGTTATTTTTAATGACTTTTTTAATAAATACCTATCAAAGTTTTCCTATTTTTATCAAAAATTTTCTTTTGATATAAAAAAGTTATTGTTCCTTATTATAATATATAAAATCAAATGTTTGTCTGTCTGTCTGTTCCGTATAGGCTCGCGCACCGTTTATCCGATTGAGCTGAAATTTGGACACCGAGTACTTTTCATAGTGAGAAAGAACATAGGGGGTGTAAAAAGTGGGCAGAATTATGTGGGCGTGGCACTATATAATAACTTCTAAACGCCTGGACCGATTTCAATGAAATTTGGTAGGAAGGTTCAACTGCTGCCAAAATAAAACACAGGCAATACAAAATTCCGAAGACTTCCGCAAGAGGGCGCTTTAAGTAGTGCGTTTTTAAGACTTAATAACTCCTAAGCTCCTGGACCGATTTCAATGAAATTTGGAATGAAGGTTAGACTGCGCCTAAGATAACATAGGCTTTAAAAACTCCAAATACTTCCGTAAGGGGGCGCTTTAAGTAGTGCGTTTAAAAGACTCAATAACTCCTAAACGCCTTACGATTTCAATGAAATTTGGTATGACCGTTCAACTGCACAAAACTTTGGAAGCATTTGTATCTGTTACTGAAATAGATCCTATGCTTTTAAAAGTTCTTTCGACAAAAATCAAGGAGTGAGCCGAAGGCAAACGAAGTCAAGAACCAAAGACGAACGAAAAACAAGAAGTTTAAGGAATACCAGCAGAAGCTATATAAAGATGAAAAAAATTAACCGAACAGTATCGACCAAAACCGAAGTTGAACGAAGACAATCCAAAAATCGAATCGATGCTTACAGGATTTTTTAAAATTGGAATTTATTTGAGATAAAATTGCATATTAAATGCATGCTAAGAAAAACTTTAAACGCATTTTTCTCGAAATGACTTTTCAAACTGCACACAGAAAAAACTTTCTCGGAATATGATAAAAAGGCATCATATTTACTGAAAAATGGTATTGACCTTGCTCCAGAGAATACTTTTCTCTAAATGCTATCCTAAAAATTCTCTAAAAATGATAAAAACCTTCTATGAAAAAGAGAAATATATAAAAATAATTCGATTTTAGAGAAAAAAACTCTTTATTTTTGAGAAAACATTTGTTTTTATTGAAGAAAATACTTCTCAGAGTGAACTTTTTATCAAAATATAGGTAAAAATATTCCTTTTAAAAAAATTTTTCTGTATCGTCCTCTTTCTGTGCTCGAGGCACAACCCCGAGTAACACCGGGTTACATCCGCTAGTTTAATATAAACAGTAACTCTTTGGTTTAAAGGAAATCCTTGAAGTAGATCATCATACAAAATTAATATGTTCCAAATATGTGGCCATGTGTGTAACGACTCAATTGAAAGCGCCTTTGTGCGCTTTCATTTCCTGGATTTTTTTTTTAATTCTACAACTATTTTTGTTCTAAGTCCGCATACTTTTAATAAAGATTACAATTTAATGGCCTTGCTTATATATTTGTTTATACGTGATGTGCCTGAACAGATTGACCGGTGATAACCTGAACAGATTAACCGGCGCCAGCGGCTAGCGTCAACAAAATTGAAGAAAATGTATGAAATCCAGGTAAAACGCTTGCCGCTCGCCGCCGGCCGCCGAAATAGAATATATCTCTATTTTCAGTTCGCCGCTCACATTGCGCTCTCTTCTGAGCAAGATTACTGGTGGCGAATTAATTGGAACAGTGAAAATGATGCCAAAT
Organism: Tetanocera ferruginea; assembly: GCA_958299015.1. Lineage (NCBI taxonomy): Eukaryota > Metazoa > Arthropoda > Insecta > Diptera > Sciomyzidae > Tetanocera > Tetanocera ferruginea. Next base: position 122,323,309 of record OY282643.1, on the reverse strand, counting down.
TTTTATGGAAAAACATATATTTTTGACATTCCTTTGTGTCTACTTTTATTTGAATACATTTAAAAATTATAATTTGATCAAATGGAAAATTGTAATTTTGAGTAGCAACTAATTTTGAAAATGAAGCAAAATCAATGCTTATTCGATTTGTGCTCACGCCATTATAAAAATAAACTGATAACGGACAAATACATATGTGAAAATGTATGTGAAAGGAAGAACGTTGGCAGACGGCAGCGTTTTCATTTCGAGCGGACGCTGCGGCAGAGAGCGCCGCTAGCCGCTGACGCCCGTCAATCTGTTCAGCAGTTTTGAAAATCGTCCTCTTTCTGTGCTCGAGGCACAACCCCGAGTAATACCGGGTTACATCCGCTAGTTTAATATAAACAGTAACTCTTTGGTTTAAAGGAAATCCTTGAAGTAGATCATCATACAAAATTAATATGTTCCAAATATGTGGCCATGTGTGTAACGACTCAATTGAAAGCGCCTTTGTGCGCTTTCATTTCCTGGATTTTTTTTTTTAATTCTACAACTATTTTTGTTCTAAGTCCGCATACTTTTAATAAAGATTACAATTTAAAGGCCTTGCTTGTATATTTGTTTATACGTGATGTGCCGATGAACTGCCAGATCAAAAATATGTTTAAATGACGTACTTGTCAAGTTTTTGTTTAAAAATGTGTTAAAAAATTTGTATGGGAGCGCTGAAACTACAACTACAACTTTTTTTAACTCCAACTCAAACTTCAACTCCAACTGCAATTTCAAAACCAGCTAAAACTTCCTCTAGCTTTTCAATTCCATATCCATTTCCACCTCCAACTTTTACAGAGTACTAATCTCGTACTCCTCCTCTTACTTTTATTCTAAATTTAAGTCTAATGCTATGTCTATACGTGGTGACCGTGGCATGCAGGTTAAGTGTGTGGCCTAGCATGCTCGGAGCCCGGGTTCGATCCCCAGCCGCGGCGAAAAGTTTTTTTCAATAAAAAATTTTTCTGATCGGTCACCACCTCTCTGCAGACAATGGCAAACCTCAGAGAGTAAACAATGCCATGTAAAGCTTCTTGAGAACATGAACTTTAGCCGTTCGGAGTCGGCATAAAACGTGTAGGTCCAGTTCTCGGTCAATTGTGTGCAAACATTTAATAACACACACAACACAATTGATCATAAGAAGCTCGGTCAAAGTCCTTTCAAGGGCTGAAATGGCCAAATTGTTTTTGTTTTTTTTTTTTGCTATGTCTATACAGAGAGTTAAGTTAAATTTAACTAAAATTTAACCAAAGCTGTTCACATCGAGATACGGTAGCAGAATTGAGTTTATTTTTCCGACAATGCTGCTGGCGTCTCTGCTTATGAGTTTTTTCATTCAGCTTGTTTTCATTCCATATTTGGATGAATACTTTATTCCCTACTATTGCCTACATTTCCCTACATTTCTAAAGAAAATAACAACACATAAGGGGTATTCACACTGACTTGGGTACGGGTAGATTGAGTACTTTTGATTACTGCGAGCAGTGTTGCCGCTCGAGAATTTTAAAACGAAGTAAAATAGGCCACAAGAAGGAAGTACTTTCAATGATTTCGAAGTGTTAAAATGAATTAAGGTGGGACATAACATTCGCGGCAGAGAAAACAGACATTTTTTTTTTTAATTCATAGCTCAGTCAAAAAAAAACATTTTTCCAAAAATTTTTTATTATTATTGTAGAGAATTGAACAAATTACAAAAAAAAAAAAAAAAATAAAAAAACAATATATTTTTCACTCCCACATGGTTTTATAGAGCTCCAAACTGGTGGCAGAGAAAAAAACGGGGCCTCGTGGTTGCAGCGCTGGGAGTCGCAAAAGTTGTCCGATCTGGAAAAAAATGACTTTTTTAAATCTTACAAAATTGGTTATCGTGTGACAGGAGCTTTTTAAAAAAAATTTTTCAAGTTTTGGTAATGTTCCAAATTTGAAAGTGTGTTTTTTCGAAAAAAATATTGGATTTAAAAATTCATAAAAAATCGAAAAAAATGTAAAATAGCTCGTGTCATACGATAGCAAATCAAGTTCAAAAAAGAAAAAAGTGCAAAAAAAAATTTCGTCAAAAAATGAACCCGCTAGTGTCGCAACCAGTACCAAAAACATGGTTTCGAGATTAACGCGTTCAAAGTTTGTGAACAAAGAAAAAAAAGGCGAAAATTAAAAATTCTCTCTCACTAATCCGGGTGTAACTCCTTAGGGATTTTTCCATCAAATTCTTAGAATCTTAAGAATATTTACTAAAATACAAAATTATAAAAAAGTCGATTTAAAAATACCGCCAATGTCATGTCCCCCCTTAGTTTTGTTTTTAATATGAATGTTTATTAAACATAGGTACATTTCAAAATGAATAACGAAAAAAACAATAAAAATATTTTCTTAAAAAATCAATAAACAAAGTTCAATAAGAAAATACTGAAATACATTTCAACCACTTTATGTATAATTAGCAATGTGAAAGAAAATAATTAAACATCCAGTTTGAGAGCGTTTATAAAAAATAAAATTCAGTACTTTATTTTATTTTATGCGCAGCTATTTCTTCAAAAATAAACTGCTTCGAAATTATGACATGGCTCACATTCGTATTTTTTCCGTCAGTTTCTTTACCTTTTGAAAAATACCTTAAAATAAATGCAAACCTTTTTATGCCACCCTGCTTCCACATGCTGAAAATATAAATTTAAGAATTTTTAAATATAAAAAATTAGAAAATAAGAAATTCGTACAAACTTACATTTCAACAACCTTCACAGCGCGCGCTTCTGCAAGAAGTATTTAATCGAACATAGTGTTACCACTATAGTTAAAATTATCAAATCCAAACAAAGCTCTGTTAGAGAAGGTAAAAGTTATGCATTCGTTTACACCAACAGTTATGCCATGTTAGTGACTTTTTGATGTGAAATGCAGTAAAAAATTAAGAGATTACTTAATTACTAAAAAAGCTTTAATCACTCAAAATCGAAGTGTTTTCACAAAAGAGGAAGTGTGGAAGTGTTTGACATAAAAGTGAAGTAAAAAACTTCGATCGAAGTGAAAACGGCAACGCTGACTGCGAGCACCCTTGAGAGATGATGAGAGATGAGTGACAGCTAGAAAAGAGTTGCCACCATATTATTCATGTCATTTTATGAGCCCAAAATTTAGGACATTGTACGGGCGTAAAAAAGTTATTTTATATAGGAGTAATTTTTAACGTGAACTTTGCGGCATTTAATAATTTGTATCTCAAAAATTTTTAAATAACTCATTTTAACACATTTGTCTATTTTATTCACTTATAATTTGTTTACTTTGTTTTAGTTTTTTGTCAATTCAAATATTGCCTACTTTTGGAAAAGGTGGTAATCCATGAAAAACGTACTCAATCAATCTACCCAAACAAGTCAGGGGGTCAGCTAGAGTAGATTGGTAGATGGGTACTTGGGTAGAATGGCACTTTTAAAAAAACAAAATGTATGGCATTTGCCAATCTACCCAACTACCCAAGGCAGTGTGAATACCCCTATAATAAAAAACATAAATTGTATAATTTACGAATCATTTGTTTTGTTTTGAGATTTCTTATTAAAAAAACTTTTTTTTTGCAAAACTAGCACTGAACATAACTTTTGTACTATTTTGTGCATACTTTTAAGCACTTTTTATATTGAGTTATAAAAAACTCAGAATATATAATGAGTTATGCTGAATTTAAGCGTACATTTTTATACTGGTAATGTAAGAGTTTATTTCTCGTTAAATGGGTAAACTCAACTTTGTACTGGTAGCTCAAATTTAACTCTCTGTGTAGACATAGCATAACTCTATTTCTAACTACATTTCTTACTCTAACTCCAACTCCAACTCCAACTTCAACTTTAACACTTACTCTAAATCTTACTCTCTTACTCTCTACAAATTTTAACTAACGTTAAATTCTTATTTCTTATATTTGTAGCTCAAAAGCTACTTCGATTTTCCTTCTTCTTTCATTTAAAACTTATTTTATCTTGAACTGTACTAACATTTTCGACTTTCTATTCATTTCCAGCGAAGTATATGTACTCAACTGCCAATAATTTGTTTCTTATTTCTTGCTTATCTAGGCTAGAGTATTCATTTGCCGTCAATGCAATCTGTTGTCTTGGCTCAAACACACATCCACAGACAGCGTTTTTTTTATTGAATTTGAGTACAATTCAAATCATAGACAGGCGGTCTCATATTTCTAAAGACAGGTGCTTGAAAGCAAGAGCCAAGTGAAAAATCTGCACAAGTGAACTCGCTGCGTTCGTTGTCTACCTGTAACTGTATGAAATTTTATACTTGATTTCGGTAACTTTTCGTTAAACGTATCTCTATTATTTTTCTTTATTCTCTATTCATTTCGTGACTCGTCAGAGTTTTGCTATTGTTTTGGGTTTTAGCTCAATATAATGACCAATGATAATGGTTGTGGAGTTAAGTAGGTTTCCGGTTGTATTACACTTAGTTCTTCTTTGTTCTTTTTTGTTATTTTCTTTTTCTTTTTGTTTTGTTTTTTTTTTCTTTATTGCTCTTTTTATGGTATCTTTAAATGGAAAATTCTTTCGCAATCTTTGGCTTAACATAAAGAAATGTGTTAATGATGATATGAGCACCTTTTGTTGAAGTCAGTTGGTCAACATATTGTGTATATTTTTTTTTTTTTTAATATTTTCTGCTTTAAATTTTAAGCCTGCTTTAAATTTTAAGCAACGGCAGCGTAGCGAGAATTTTATCGCATTTTATGTGATGTTCTCTGTTGCAATTAATAGTTTGTTGACATTTCAGTGTTTAGTATTAACTTTTTTACGGAAGGTTATAAAAAAACCAGCAAATTTAAAAACAAATATTTTACAACATCTTGACAGTCATGATTTATGGTTGAATTTAAAAAAATGCATAGGAGGTCAAAAACGCAGTTCGTTGATTCGAGTTGAAACAAAAGAAATTGAATTTTATTATAAGTTTTATTCCGTTTGCTGAAGGTAGGACATAACATTCGCGGCAGAGAAAACAGACCTTTTTTTAAAAATTCATAACTCGTCAAAAACAAACATTTTTCCAAAATGTTTTTTTTTATGATTGTAGAGAATGAAACGAATTAGAAGAAAAAAATTAAAAACAAATATATTTTTCACTCCAACATGGTTTTATATAGCTCCAAACTGGCGGCAGAGAAAAAAACGGGGCGTGGTTGCAGCGCTGGGAGTCACAAAAATTGTCCCATTTGGAAAAAAATGACTTTTTAAATCTTAAGCCCTAACCAAAATAGACGAAACGAGACGATAGCAACTCGACGAGCGTGTACACTCGTTACGTCTGTTTTGACATTTAACCCAAAATGAAACGTTCTTAAACTCGTCTAGGCTGTCAGCTGCCAACTGTTTCAAATGCATATAAATGCCTTGTTCATCCTTAACAATGGCTATTAATTCATTAAAATATTGTTTCTTGAACTAATTGATAAAAATGCAACAACACTTGATGTAAAAATACTCTGCACTATTGTTGCTGACGAGTTGAGACGCTAAAAGTTCGGTTCTTACGGAACAAAACGTCTCGTCAACCCGTTTCGTTCAGTTTCGATGTGTTTACGTTTGCTTATTTTGGGCAACAACATTGAATTGCATTCAAGCGAATATTTTCGTCTTCGCTCGTTACGGAGCAAATCGTCTATTTTGGTTAGGGCTTTAACAAAATTGGTTATCGTATGATAGGAGCTTTTTTTTAAAATTGTTTTTCAATGTTTGGTGTTGTACCAAATTTAAAAGTGTGTTTTTTTCGAAAAAAGTATTGACCTTAAAAATTCATAAGAAATCGAAAAAAATGTAATATAAGCTCGTGTCATACGATAGCGAAACAAGTTTAAAAAATACAAAAAAAAAAATTTCGTCAAAAAATTAACCCACTAGTGCCGCAACCAGTAGGAAAAACATGGTTTCGAAAAAAACGCGTTCAAAGTTTGTAAACAAAGAAGAATGCTAACACTAATCCGGCTGTAACTTTTGAACCCGTAGGTAGTTTCATGAAATTTTTTTCTTAGAATCTTAAGGATATTTACTAAAATATAAAATTATAAAAAAAGTCAATTTCAATAAACGGCCAATGTCATGTCCCCCCTTAAGATATATTTACCAACATTTCTAAAATAATTAACAACATAGCGGATAATATTTAAACCACCTACTTCTTCACTGTAGCATACTGTATTGAACTGTATCATATTATTTTGCATTGAATTCATCACTGAGTCACTGTATTATAATATTTATTTACAGACTGATCATCAACATGATCTGGAACTAAGACTGATGACAAAAATTATCATAGGACTTCATCATCACAGTTATAATCATAAAATAAAACATTAAACCGATCATGAAACCGTTCAGACTAATAATAAGAGTAAAAGTCATCGTGAGTAATCGGTAGAGTCGTCGTGAGATTCGTTATTGAACTGATTGATAGAATAAGACTACTTTAACCATTAGGCTGATCACAACATTGATCCTTAGATGAGAAAAAGACTTATTATCAGTCTTATTATCATACAAACCATTAGACTGATCATAATATCACTAGACAAAATGATCACAACGCTGATCATATGATATAACAGTACATTGATCATCAGCCCGATCAGACTTATAATTATAACAAGATACCTGATCAAACTTATTGCTCATCGGAATTTATGTAGGTATAAAAAAAATGGTCTGAAACTTAGTTTTAAGAAATTTAATTTTCGATTAATATTTTACAAATAAATTGTTTTTTTTTTTATTCTGCAAGGCTTTATAACTATTGAATTTTTCAAACTATTTTCTAATGAACGAAAATCTTCATAAAATAACAAGAATTACAACAAAACGTACAACACTTGAAATTATCTTGCTAGCCAGCAGAAATATTGCCATTACCTTTGAAGATGCTGCAACAAATAAGCTGCCTTCGCTTAAGTGTCCGTTTTTCGTGGGCCGTAATCATTAAGTATTTTTTTCAATTTTTTTTTTTTTGTCAGTATCTTTTAAAAAATACATAATGTTCAAAAATGCATTTATTTTACTTTTTTTTTTATTTTGGACAATGCCAACAACGTTTGCTCGTGCACAAACAATAATCGCGCTAATGATGCATCCAGCTCGCCGTTGATGATGTTATCGATGCGCTGAATGCAACTGACGTTGTTGTTGTACTTGTACGCGTTGAGCGCGCCCATTAAAGGTGTTGAAAAAGACACACAAAATTCAATTGAAGAAAATTTTTTTAAAAAAACTCATATATTTTATTCTTCAAATTTTGATTAATGTTAGTTTGACTGCAATGAATGAAGATTTAACACAATATTTATTCATTCATTAATTATCAGATTGAGTTTTAAAAGTGGACAAGAAAAAAGAGTTATAAGTTAGGCACGAGGAGGGCGATTTTAATGATGGAAAGAAAAACCGAAAGTTAAAAAAACTAAATACCAAAACTGACTTTAGAGTTAGAGTTAGAGTAAGAGTTAGAGTTAGAGTTAGAGTTAGAGTTAGAGTTAGAGTTAGAGTTAGAGTTAGAGTTAGAGTTAGAGTTAGAGTTAGAGTTAGAGTTAGAGTTAGAGTTAGAGTTAGAGTTAGAGTTAGAGTTAGAGTTAGAGTTAGAGTTAGAGTTAGAGTTAGAGTTAGAGTTAGAGTTAGAGTTAGAGTTAGAGTTAGAGTTAGAGTTAGAGTTAGAGTTAGAGTTAGAGTTAGAGTTAGAGTTAGAGTTAGAGTTAGAGTTAGAGTTAGAGTTAGAGTTAGAGTTAGAGTTAGAGTTAGAGTTAGAGTTAGAGTTAGAGTTAGAGTTAGAGTTAGAGTTAGAGTTAGAGTTAGAGTTAGAGTTAGAGTTAGAGTTAGAGTTAGAGTTAGAGTTAGAGTTAGAGTTAGAGTTAGAGTTAGAGTTAGAGTTAGAGTTAGAGTTAGAGTTAGAGTTAGAGTTAGAGTTAGAGTTAGAGTTAGAGTTAGAGTTAGAGTTAGAGTTAGAGTTAGAGTTAGAGTTAGAGTTAGAGTTAGAGTTAGAGTTAGAGTTAGAGTTAGAGTTAGAGTTAGAGTTAGAGTTAGAGTTAGAGTTAGAGTTAGAGTTAGAGTTAGAGTTAGAGTTAGAGTTAGAGTTAGAGTTAGAGTTAGAGTTAGAGTTAGAGTTAGAGTTAGAGTTAGAGTTAGAGTTAGAGTTAGAGTTAGAGTTAGAGTTAGAGTTAGAGTTAGAGTTAGAGTTAGAGTTAGAGTTAGAGTTAGAGTTAGAGTTAGAGTTAGAGTTAGAGTTAGAGTTAGAGTTAGAGTTAGAGTTAGAGTTAGAGTTAGAGTTAGAGTTAGAGTTAGAGTTAGAGTTAGAGTTAGAGTTAGAGTTAGAGTTAGAGTTAGAGTTAGAGTTAGAGTTAGAGTTAGAGTTAGAGTTAGAGTTAGAGTTAGAGTTAGAGTTAGAGTTAGAGTTAGAGTTAGAGTTAGAGTTAGAGTTAGAGTTAGAGTTAGAGTTAGAGTTAGAGTTAGAGTTAGAGTTAGAGTTAGAGTTAGAGTTAGAGTTAGAGTTAGAGTTAGAGTTAGAGTTACAGTTAGAGTTAGAGTTAGAGTTAGAGTTCTCTAATGTTAATGTTAATGTTAATGTTAATGTTAATGTTAATGTTAATGTTAATGTTAATGTTAATGTTAATGTTAATGTTAATGTTAATGTTAATGTTAATGTTAATGTTAATGTTAATGTTAATGTTAATGTTAATGTTAATGTTAATGTTAATGTTAATGTTAATGTTAATGTTAATGTTAATGTTAATGTTAATGTTAATGTTAATGTTAATGTTAATGTTAATGTTAATGTTAATGTTAATGTTAATGTTAATGTTAATGTTAATGTTAATGTTAATGTTAATGTTAATGTTAATGTTAATGTTAATGTTAATGTTAATGTTAATGTTAATGTTAATGTTAATGTTAATGTTAATGTTAATGTTAATGTTAATGTTAATGTTAATGTTAATGTTAATGTTAATGTTAATGTTAATGTTAATGTTAATGTTAATGTTAATGTTAATGTTAATGTTAATGTTAATGTTAATGTTAATGTTAATGTTAATGTTAATGTTAATGTTAATGTTAATGTTAATGTTAATGTTATTGTTAATGTTAATGTTAATGTTAATGTTAATGTTAATGTTAATGTTAATGTTAATGTTAATGTTAATGTTAATGTTAATGTTAATGTTAATGTTAATGTTAATGTTAATGTTAATGTTAATGTTAATGTTAATGTTAATGTTAATGTTAATGTTAATGTTAATGTTAATGTTAATGTTAATGTTAATGTTAATGTTAATGTTAATGTTAATGTTAATGTTAATGTTAATGTTAATGTTAATGTTAATGTTAATGTTAATGTTAATGTTAATGTTAATGTTAATGTTAATGTTAATGTTAATGTTAATGTTAATGTTAATGTTAATGTTAATGTTAATGTTAATGTTTATCTTAATGTTAATGTTAATGTTAATGTTAATGTTTTTGTAAAGTTGTGGATATAATGTTAGAAGAGACAAATTGGTACGGTTATAAACCTTTGATTTAAGTTAAATTACATAGAAAATAAAATTTTTGTGAAAATATGTTGTTTGGATTTTACTTTGTTGTGCCAAATAAATCACTTTCTTCCACCTAATAAATACTACAAAATAGAAAACAAAGCAATAACAAAAACAAACAATTTAATTTATGAACTGCAAAGTTGTGAAAATATATCGACACTTTACGAAGCACAAGAAAATCATTTATCAATTTTAAGGAAGTGCCTGGATAAAGCGGAAAAAATAAAAAATAAAATTACGCAGATAAAAGGAGCAAAAAACAGAAAGGCTGACCAAAGGTTGGCACAAATATCACTCCTTCAACAATAACAACAAATAATAATAATAACAGCAAAAGCAGAAACTGTTGGCAATCGCGACAACAACAACAAATATTGTACTTAACACTGCTTAGGTTTAACGGGCAGGAACAGCAGGATGTAAATAAATCACTTGGCACAAATACGGCGAGCGTGACAAAAAGCACTCAATTGTTATTGTTGTTGTTAGAGTTGTTTTTGTTGTTATTGCCATCAATATTTCGGCCAGATTGCTAGTATCGAGAACTATAACGAAATCTGGCCAAACTTAGCAAAATCGATGCGGCAGATAAAACATGAAAATTATTTATCTACAAGATGCAATATTTAGAGAATTTGATTAAAATTAATGCAAGCATAACAGCGTCCTTTTATGTGTATTTGTGTTTGAATGTTTGTGAGTAAAAGTGAGTTAATAAATAAAATTGTAGCGTAACAACAACAACTTGGAATTGTGCCTGCCTGCCGCCTGCCAAATAGATACAATTGTATCGCATTGTAACAGTTTTATATCTAGCCAATATTACGTTACGATTGCATTTTTACAGCCAGAGCGCAACGAATTGGCATCGATTGTGTTAGCATAAAATTGGGTTTGTTGTAGCAAAATAAGACAGGCTGGCTAAATGGCTGGCTGGCTGTTTAACAGACAGGCGCTGTGACAACATTATATGCTGCTGCAGCACATGACGTGCGCTTAACGTGCACGTGAATATTTTTTTTTTTTTCCATTTTTTCATGTCATGCCGTTTCATGTACTACGTGCAGCATGTGTGCAAAATTGCAAATTTTTGCGCTAGTGTGAATTATTCACTACCACAACCAATTCTATTTTTATTATTATGCTGTATTGTTATCATTGTTTTTGTTGTTGTTGTTAGCTTGTTGTTGCTTTAACCGCAAAATGCGCGTTAACAAGCATTTGATAAACCTTAGCATGCTTTCAGGCGCACTTCGCACTAACTTATTTTGACTTGTAATAATTTATGAGCGCTATTTTGTTGTTGCTCTTGTTGTTGCTTTTGTCTCTTTTGTGTTGACATTTCTAAAGCCATTCCTTGCTATTGTTTTAATTGCTGTTAGGTCAAAACGTTTTGCACTCTACTCCCCCTGCTTGACCCTTTATACAACATGCTGCTTGCTATATCGTCTATGTCTGTCATTTTTCATTCTTTGTCCGCTTTAATGACTGCTTTTATTTATTTGCAATTTATTGAAAATGTTCCTTGCCCTGCGCTGCTGCTTATGCGGGCGTCTCTGTTGGACCCACCCTTGGAAAGAAAATTTTAAAATTTCATTAATTTTAGCTTTTCAACTCATTGATTTAGTTTCGAAAATAGTTTGAATTTCTTGTTGTTGCTGACTGCTAATGTGTTTCCCCGCACCTTAAACTATGGCTGGTTTTATATTTTTTTTTTTTTTTTTTAGCTCGTGTCGCTCTATGTTTGTCCTGCATTCACAGCGGGTCATCTTAATTTCCATAAATTGATGCGCACCCGTTATTTATTTAAACATTTAACTGGTATTTGCAGTGTGTATGGAAAAAAAAAAAATAAAATATCGAATGTCCATTTTTAATGACGCTGTGAGTCAGTAGCCGCAAAAAAATGTGCTAGAATATATTCAAATTCAAATAAAATTATGAAAAGACTTAAGCTAAAATAACCACATTTAAATCGTTAACGATTTAAATCACTTATACTGCTGCACAGTGCGCTGACTTCATATAAGCGATGGACAAAAATACCATTCTTCAATCATATAATTTTATGCTATATATTTTTTATCGATTGCTAGATCAAATAAACATTTCAAGTTATATGGGAGATGTCACTCTTCTTACTGCAATGACTATAAACTACCCTCCAGTAAGATGATGTAAGTAAACGGTACCAACTAAACCAAATTTGCATGATTTCTCACATAAAGTTTAAAAGTTAAGCCAAATAAAGGATTCGAGATGAATGTAAGATACCACGCCCCTTTTTGCAATGTGAATAATTTTTTTTCAGCAATATGATGTTAGTAAAAAATGGCTGCTTGCCAAGTTTAGATACTGTAAAGTTTACTATTAAAGAGATAATTCATATAAACGATTCAAGTTGTATGGGATTTGCCACGCCCCTTTGTTCAAACTTATTTTTCTCTTGACTATTCCATAGCCTCTTTAACTAGACAAAACAAGTGGCAGATTTTCTCTTAATTTTGCTGTAGGTGGTAGAAGGGGGTAAAGAAAGTTTGGGAACACGTTAACGGAAGCAAGTGTTGAGTTAGCCGTTACCAGAGAGCATGTTGTTGCTGTAATAAGGAAAGGATTTAAGACCCCGTTTGGAGTGAAAGTTGACACTTTTTTATTGGGAGTACTTTTTTGTATGTCTGTTGCCTGAGGTTTTTGAGGATAAAGTATGGGATCAACTATGGAATCAAGTATGGGATTAAGTATGGAATCGCATAAATTTCGGGTAATAACGAAGGAAGAGGCTATTTTTCTAATGTATGATGACTTATGGTAGAACTGGTTAAGGATTAAGTATTAAATGAAACGCTATCATGTTTGGTATTCTTTAAATAAGAGGAGTTTTCCGATAACGATAGTTTAGAAATTGTAGATGGATGTGCAGGTTGATGGTTGTAGGCAGAGAAAGCAGAAAATATGTTAGTTTTAAAGCTCCAATTAAAATCAGGGTTGCGTTATGAATGGATTGTGAAAGCTGGCTTAGCAATATTTTTATTATTGGAAATATTGTTAGATATTCTCCTATTCCGTTCAGGTTTTGCGGTGACTAATTCAATCATACAAATAATTCCATTTTTCAGTTTGCTACCAGCAAAAAGGATATTAAGTGGCTACCATTAACTTGAAACTGCTATATTTTCCGTGTTTTCAAGACATATTCTATCAGTTATAAATGTAAATCAAGGACCGAAATGATTATGATTATTTTTCAAAATTTTATAAAAACATGATCTGCATGTTCTAAGTATCGAAAAAACTTAAAATTTGAACTTGAACTTGTTGAAATTTGTTTCAATTTCTGAGCAAAAAACAAATTTTTTTTAATTATTATATATTTTTTTTTTTTTTTTTTAACCTAAAATAATTCATGTATCTGAACAAATAAAAACAAAACAAAAAAAAAATTATTATTTTTGACCCAAAAATTTTTTGCTCAGAATTTTTTTTTTAATTTGATTTTGGCTGAAAAATAACAATCAAAAAGAGGATTTTTTGATTGATTGAAAAAATTAAATTCAAACTAAAAATGATTTTCAATTTTTCAAAGCAAATTTAAAACAAATCAAAGCAAAAAATGATTTTTGTTCTGAGCAAAATAATAATCTGCAATAGAGTTTTATTTCTGACAAAAAAACCAAAAATCAAAAAATCATCTAGAGCAAAAATAAGAAAACCGGGTCAGCATTAGCGTCCCAGCTCAAGCTATTTTTGATATTTTTTTCAAATTATTAGGAAAAGTTTTAGATGTCGCGCTAATACGATTTTCCCAAAAATTCGGTTTTTTCGAAAATTTTATGAAAATGAATGAAAAACTTATGAAATTTTTTTAAATTATGTCACTCAAATGACTAAAAAAATTGCCAAACTTCTGATTTATGTATATCAGATGAAGCGTTTTTCCGAAATGATTACTCAAAATTGAAGAAAATGTATTTTATTGGAAAATGAATGCTTGAAATATGAAAAATCTCAAAAAAAAACCTGATTTTTTAAGAAAATCGGATAAGCACGACCTCTAACCTCTCCAAAAAATTTTTTAAAAAATCTCAAAAATACCATACCTAGTAAGCTTTCAAAAACACCTTGTTGAACTATGAAATTTGCACACTTGTTTTCTTTTGGAACGTCCTAGTCAGGTCGACCTAGTTATGTTAGGGGCCCATTAAGTTATGCTGTACTTACCGCTTTGTAGGATCAGGTGAGTCAGTTACTGTGCCTGAAAGATGAAAGCGGTGGAAGTGAGCGGCGAAAGTGGTGTGCTAGGCTTAGGTATTGTGGAGTCTTCAGTTACTCAAGTTTTGACTGAATGTGAGATTCTATCAAATAAAGAGATGGAAAGTGAACGTTCGACTAGTCCCGTGGATGACTCGAACAGCATCAACAGAGTCAACAATTCGAACCATCCTCCCGCACACGTTCTAGAAATACTCTGTGCAGCAATGAAAGCCTTCTTGGAAGTCAGGTTCAGAATTAACTTCCATGAAAATTCCATAAGGTTTTGGAAGATATCAAAAAAAAATTAAGAAAAATGTCGAAATACATGAAACGTAATCATGAGATGGAAGAGAAGAAATACAAACATGGCAAATAAAAATTTGAAAGCAAAAAGTGCGGAGGAGAACGAAGTACATACGAATTTACAAATTCGCATACTGGATTTAAGGAAGCAGATCCTGAAATTAAAAAAAAAACACTTAGCTAAATTTTTGATATACATATACCGTTACATCCAGAAAAACTGACTGTTTTGTGTGCTTCATGGTCTAGTGGAATCATTGGTCCGTACTTTTTTAAAAACGATGCTCGCCAGATCGTTACAGTCAATGGTGACCGCTATGAAACCCTGATTACAGACTTTTTGGTTCCTCAATTGAACAACCATGATGTGCAGGAGTTGTGGTTTCAACAAGACGGCGCAACATGTCACACAGCTCGTGCCATGATTGTTTTACTAAAGAAACCGTTTGGTAACAGCATAATTTCAAGTTCCGGACCCGTGAATGGCCTCCAAGATCGTACAATTTAACGCCTCTAGATTATTTTCTTTGGGGATATGTGAAATCGCTAGTCTACGCCGATAAGCCCGAAACAATCGACCACTTGGAGGACAACATTTGCCGCGTTATTACCGATATATGGTCATAAATGTTGGAAAAAGTGCTTGAAAATTGCACCTCCAGATTAGATTACGTCCGAGCCAACCGTGGCAGTCATATGACAAAAATCGTATTTTAATTATAATACCAAAAGATTATCTTTTGAATGAAGTCAATTTTAGAAATCCATCCTTGTTTTGTTCTATTGCAAAGTTCTTTACCTCTAAAAAAAAATCACCCTTTATTATTTTTTATAATCTTTTTGCTGAACTTTTTGTCGCATAAATCTTATTTTATTTATGAACTACTTGAGAAAACCACATGTTTACATACTTTATTTATATTAATTTAAGAAAATAAATTTTTTGTTAAACAAAAATTGTTCAAGAAAATAAACATTATAACTAATATTTTTTTCCAACTGTAAAAAAAATTTTCAATTTAAATTTTGTACTTATTTCTTGCACGTGAATGTATTCGTGTGTTTAATTGATTTAGAGAACTACAATTAGTTATGTATAAAATATATAAAAAAATCATCATCATGAAATTTCTTCAACATCTTACATTCAACATTGTTGCAGAGGCAACAATGTTTGGCATCATGTGGAACTTTATCTACTCTACAATTCTGACTGGAAGTTCGAAAATAAATTTTCAACAGCGGAAAAACTTGTTTAAATAAGAGCTAGCAACAAACAGTTTTTCCAGTTTGTTGGTTGCAGAGCGAAAAGCAGAGAGCGTTAGCCACAATGTTGCAGCAACAGACACATATAAAAACCAAATTCTCATAGAGACGATTTAAAAAACTTGGGAAAAAATAAATGATATCATCAAGTAAAAACAACCCTGCAGATAAATAGACCAGATTTAGAATAGTTCTAAGCTAGTTCCAAAAGGGGCCAGTACTGGTCCCACTTCAATACCCTTTTACATTGAACAAACTGACGCTTTTTACGGGTTGATGTCATAGGAAAAGACAATTGTCCCCATAAACATCCTTTTTTCCCTATATCTGCGCTAGTTCCATAATGAATAGTTCTAAACTGGCCCGTTTTGATACAGTCCAGAAGTGGTCACTTTTAAGCCCTATTATAAGCCTTATTTCGAATACGGGTTCGTACAATAGAACTAATTAAATCATTTTAAATAGTTTTACCCGATATTTTACCACTTAATCATTTTCATCGTAAATGTTTGCAAAAGTAATAAGAAGTGTGGAATCTAAATGAAAAAACGAGCCACAACACGTTTTGAACGTTTATGTTTTTTATTTTGTTTGGGCCTGCTGACAAGAAAAACAAAGAATGTAAAAATAAATCCAAACTGTCCTATGCTTTCGTCTTTCGTACTAGTTCGCAACTAACTCCAAATTCACTAGAAATAAACTAGTTGGTTTTTCCAATTGTCTCCAAAATAAGTGCTGGGAACGAACACCTGTTGAAAATATTTATCAGAGGCGCGTTAGCAACAATGTAGCTAACTGACATGCTGCGAACATAGTACAACATGCTGCTCAACTAAACATAAATAAATACAAATTAATGTCTTTGATTCTTTTGATAAAATGCAATTTACAATGAATCTATGATTGATAAAGATAATGATTTTCATTCCTTTTTGCGAGACAAACAATTTTTTAAATGCATTAAATATCGGATACACATAAGTATATTTTGTAAGAATGAGTGCTAGACTTATTAAATTATTCATTATCACAGTATGATGGACCCGTAGCCAAGAGGGGCCTTTTAGGGGTTCCACCACTCCCATGGGTACCGAAGAGTAGACAAAAAATTCATTCTACTCAGACAAATAAAAGCAAATGTTGTTAATTCTTCTTAAAACAAAAATTGATGTTAAGATTTAACATTTAATTTTTATTCTGCACACTGGGATCATTTACACTCCACTACTTTTGTGTTTTTACATTAAACATACATTTTAATGCTTGTTCATTATCTGTTTTAACTTACTTTATCAAATTGTTGGGCTATGAGACTTTTATAACATTTAAGAATACACTTTTAGAAATTTAAAAAAAAATCCAGGTAAAAATTTTCTATTCTATATATAATATTTTCTTTTTATGATGGTTTTTTGTTGCGTGCATATGAACTCAGTGTATTGAGCACGTTATACCAAAGAATTGTTCGTGTTAAGTGTTAAATATTCTTAGAGCAAAATTCTTAATTTCTTAGTTATAAAAATGCTTAAGAAAGTTTTAATTGGTAAGAAAGATCTAATAAACTTATGGTACTTAAACAATAGTAAGAAGTTACGAAAAAGGGTTTTTTTTTTCTATCACTATGAGCCAATTTAAAACCTTTGTCCAAATTAAATATTATCCGTTAAGTAGTTTCGGAGATATTCCAAACAGTTTTTAAAACCTTGTTGCAGAAAATGAGTTGAAAAGTCTTAAGTATAATTGTTGTTCATTGTTCAATTTTAAAAAAATCTTATAATCATGAAAAATAATGTCGACATACTTACAAAACTTTTTTTAATTTACATGTTTTGAATAATAAAATTTATAATAAATTTCCTAGCTGATCTCAAAAATTCCGAGACAAGACTTAACGGGGGACATAACATTGACCGATTTTTAAATCGACTTTTTTATAATTTTAATTTCAGTAAATATTCTTAAGATTCTAAAAAACAAATTTCATGGAAAAATTCCTATGGGTTCAAAAGTTACAGCCGGATAAGTGAGAGCGCATTTTTGTTTTTTTTTTTTTTTGTTTTTTTTTTTTGTTCACAAACTTTGAACGCGTTTATCTCGAAACCATGTTTTTCGTGCTAGTTGCGGCACTAGCGGGTTCATTTTTTGACGTAATTTTTTTTTTGTATTTTTGTAAACTTTATTACACGAGTTTTTTAATTTTTTCGATTATTTATGAATTTTTTAAGTCAATATTTTTTTCGAAAAACACTCATTCAAATTTGGACATCACCAAAAATTGAAAAAAAATTTAAAAAAAAGCGCCTGGTCATACGATAACCAATTTTGTTAAAATTTAAAAATGTAATTTTTTTTCCAAATCGGATAATTTTTGCGACCAGCGCTGCTACGAGGCCCCGTTTTTTTCTCTGCAACAAGTTTGAAGCACTATGACACCATGTTGGAGTGAAAAATATATTTTGTTGAATTTTTTTCTTGTAACTTGTTCAATTCTCTACAATAATAAATTATGGAAAAATGTTTGTTTTTGACTGAGTTATGAATTTTTTAAAAAAAAGTCTGTTTTCTCTGCCGCGAATGTTATGTCCCCACTTAAAACTCTTAACTAGCCTGAACGATGAACAGTTTCATTTCAAAATTGCTCAAATCCTATCAACAGGAATATAAATATTCATCTTTACAACTTCAAATATTAAAATGCAGTTGTTTTGAATATATTTCTCGGAACCTATATATTTTAGTAAAATCAATAAACTTTTTTAATTTTATGTAAAATTTGTTGAATCCAATTGCGTCATATTAGATCATCTCCTGGCTTTACTTATATCGGAGTGTAGATTCGTAAGCAGTGATCAATTAAATTAATTTTAAAATTGGTTTAAAGACGAAAAGTTAAACTTTATAGTTGCCTAAAAACTTTTACTAGGAAAAGCAAAAAAAAAAACAAAATAGTAAAATTATTTTTTCCTGACTTTAAATTCTAGATTTTGTTTTTAATAAATTTTGATTTTATAATTATATGAATTAACTTAACTATCTTATTTACGTTTATCTAATTATGAAACTAGAATTTCTTCCAATTCTTTCAATTTAATATAATTTTTTATGGTCGGAATAATATTTTATCTTGAATAACCATTCTTTTATAGTTTATAACATGCCAAAAAAATTACAATAAAAAAATTGGATCATTAGTATTTTTCTGCACACAAAATAAATATCTTTTTAAAAAAATCACTTCCCATAATTCCATCAACACACATGTTTCTATCGTGTATCAAAATTGATCTAAAATAAGTCATCAATAATATTATTGTAATAGTTGTTTTACAAAATTTTTAAGGCATACCCGAAAAGCTCTGTTTCACCTTAATTCCTATATGTGGAATCAATTTGCATCATTAGTATTTAAATTTAGTATTTAATTTTGCCGCAAATTTTAGATTTTTCTGATTAAAGTCCCTATTTTATGGCTTGTAATTGCATGTGGATGGCTTTTTCGGCAAGATTTCTTTTGAAAATTGTTCAAAATGTCTCAAGATTTATCTTTTGTCAACATATTCAATACCTAAAAATAGGTCTTAGGCACCTTTTGGTCGAATTTCCAAAATATTGTATCTTTTCTTGAACTTTGAAACAATTTTTAGACTACATGCCACCAAAACTTGTCAAACATGCAAAAAATATTTTAAAAAAAAATACGTAAGAACTTGTCTTGGGCCCCTTTAGGTCCAAATAGAGAAAAATTTAATTTGTCCGCGTTTTTTCCAAAGTCTTCTCACCACCAGGCATCTGCTATATTATATCTAATTTATACAAAAAAAAAAAATTGCTTATAACAATATTCTAGAGAAGCGTCAATCGATCTATATCAATTCATAAGATTTTACTAGAAATTCTGAGCAAAAATCAAAAACGTTTCTTTTAAATGGCTTTAAATAAAAGGAGTTGGCATTAAAACATAATTTCAAAAGCTCTTTAACTGGCGAGGCAACTATTTTATAAATTATTTTTAAGTAGCAATACATATTTTTTTTATCAAATCCCCCCAAAGAAACATTCTGGCTACTGCTCTGAAGTATGAGTATAGCTTTAACTTTAATAGAACAACAGTCAACGAATTAAGCATGCACTTTTTTATTAAATTTTTATTGAATTTTTGTTTTTACTTATAAATTATTTTATAATAATTTATATAAAATAATTTATAGTTATGAATTAATGCTAAATTGTAGCATCCAGCACCAAAACAACCTCACATTAATTTGTATTTTCTGCAACATTTACGCAACAAATATTGCCGCAACATTTCTGAATGGATTTGCTGCGGCAACAAGCAGCGCAACACACGCACACAAAACGCAACACACAGCAGCAAAATATTGCCCACATGTATCTGTGAGATACTTGCATCCATTGAGTTAAACGTCGCGCACAGTTTCGACGTTCGCATCAAAGCGTGCAGTTCACTAACGCTTAGTTGTTGGTTTTAACGCTATACGTGCCAGAGTCAAAAAAGTATCTCACCGATACATAGCTACTTGTGCTCCAGCGTGCTATACTTTTAGTTGTGTTTGAGTAACGGACGCGAAGTGTTCGAACGCCGGATAGACGGTTTTAGTAAATTTTATACTTTAAGTAAAGCAAATAAAACAAAAAAAAACCAAAACGTTTGAAAAAAGAAATCAAAAACACAAAAATAAACGAACACACACGTAACGTATTACCAACATGTGCAAATTTTCAATGCATTTTGCAGCTAGTTTGAGCTTGAGAAAACAATAAATTAACTAAATATAATAGCAAAAAAAAATTCTACAAAAACAAATTGCTAGCAAGTGTGTCACGTGTAATATACGTTGTTCAACGTTTTTATAAACAAGCTTAACGGTTAGTGTGTCTAATATTGTAATTATTAAAGTAATGCTGTTCATATTTTTATGTTTTGTCAGTGTAAACTAGTAAATAAAAAAACAAACAAAACAAACAAAAAAAAACAGTAACAGATAAGATAAAATATCTTGTGGTTACAAATGCAAAAAGTTGTTTCTGAATGCCTGAGTTTTACAACAACAAAAGTTGTTCGAAACTAAAATACAACAAATAAAAAAGGCTAGAACGTTCTCTCTGGCAGCAGTTTGTATCTTAGCCCACAATTTATTAAATGCTCAGACGATGGATTTATCTTAAAAGATATTTTTATTGTTTTATATATTTTTTTTTAAGTTTGATGAAAAAATTTTTTAAAAATTTCTTATGAAGGTATTTTTTCAATAATAGGTCTTTCGTTAAAAGAAAAATAAAAAAATTTAAAAAGTTAAAATATTTTGCCTCTCGTTTTGTTACAGAGTTTATTTGAGTAATTATTAAAAAGTATTTCAAAATTAATTTGAAAATATTATGTTAAAATAAAATAAAAGTTTTTACATTCGACAACCGGAAGTAAAGGTAATCATCTTTATGTTTTAAAAATGAATATTCACTCCACATTAATTGTTTTCTAATAAATATTAAAAAATTAAATTCTGAAGTTCAAATAGACATTTACACGAAAAAAGTATTAAATTTGGTTTTCTTGAAAAAAATATATTTCAATAATTTAGCACATTAATTGTTTAAATAAATATTGAAAAAATAAATTCAGAAGTTCAATAAGACATTCACACGAAAAAAGTATTAATTTTGGTTTTCTTGAAAAAAATATATTTCAATAATTTTCATTAAAACATACAAATTTTTTTAACTTATCGTAACTAAGCATGTCTTTAATTCTAAATTCTCCATTAACAGGTCGTTATTGAGCTGAAATTTTTGAAAACAATGTTTGATAAATTAAATTTTTAGTTTTTATTATTATGTTTATTTATAATTTACTATAAAAGTAATTATATTTTTTTTTGCCAACTTTTTATTAATAAAAGTTTCTTTATCTTTATAATACATTTCAGTATAATTTCTTATAAAAATTTGTATGAATAAAAAAAAAAATTATTTTTTTTTAATTCTATAATTCTAAAAAACCCTTTGCTAATGGCAGTTACCTTCTTACATTTTTTATCTATTTTTGTTTATTATATAGAAATATTTTATATAAAAATATAAAACAAAATTTTAAATTTATTTTATATTCATGAAATATATTTTAAATAAAATTATTTAATTTAAATAATTATATTAATTATTATTTGTGCTAAATCTAAATTTTCTTATTTAAAATATTGATTCAATAATTTAAAAAAAAAAATATTTCAATTAAAAAAAAAAATATTTTACATATTTAATATTCTTTATATTACATAATATAATTTTTTTATAAAATAAATAGTTTTTTATTGTTTTGTTTTTTTATAAGATAATATTTTTAATATTTATTTTAATAAAAAATAATTAAATATTATAAAGAAAATATTTAAATATATTATTTTATAAAAAATATACTTAATAAAATATATATATATTTTATAAAAAAATTATATTGTTGATAATATTTAAAAATATTATATATAAAAAAATATAAAAAATAATAAATATTTATATTTTATTTTTATTAAAAAACTATATTGTTGATAATATTTAATAATATTATATATGAAAAAATATAAAAAATAATAAATATTTATATTATGTAACATAAGAAATAATAACTACACTGAGAAAAAAACATACTTTAAAATTAAACAAAAAATTTTAAAATAGAAATTTAACGCTTTTGCGTTTCTACAAAACAAAATTTAAGACAAGTATGTTTAATTTTGAACAGCTTATAAACTTCTTTCTTTTTTTTTTTAATTTTCTTTCATTATTTCTTTGAAAAAATAAACAAAAATTTGAACACAATGAAAATTTTTGAATTTTTTGAATTGGTTTGACAAATGTCGAACATATAATAAAATAAAAACTAATTAATTATTTATTAAATTATTTCAATCGAAACTTCATCGAATGGAGCTAACAGTTGGCATTCGGAGCGTCCCGGAGGTAGCTGGTTGTGATTCTGTTGCTAAGAATTCGAAAAAGCTAAAAGAATGCCACCGAAAAAATATGCGTTGAAATCTTTGTTTTGAATTTTAAAATTTTTGTTTCACATTTGTTTTTCATAACAAAAACATTGTTTTAAAAACAAAAACTTTTGTTTTGAATGTAACTTAAAAAACAGTTGTGTTTAATTTTAATGAATTTGTTTCAAGCTCTATTTCAAAAACAAATTCGTTAGATATGAACTCAATTTCATTTAATTTTAACACATTTTTCCCTCAGTGTAGGTAAAATATTGTTTTTTTTTTGTATTTTTAAAAATAGTAAATTAATAGATTAACTTGAAAAATCTAGATTTAGCAGAAATAATGTAAGACGACTTCAGGTTTGAATTTTTTTATATCTTTTCAAATTTTTAATTTTTAATATTTCTTTAAATGAACACAAACTTTGCATTTTTTTTGTTTTTTTTAACATTCGCGGCAGAGCAAACAGACTTTTTTTTTTTTAAAATGCATAACTTAGTCAAAAACAAACATTTTTCCAAAATTTTTATTGGAATACTCTTATTATTATAGAGAATTGAACAAATAACAAGAAAAAAAAAAAACTCGAAAAAAATATATTTTTCACTCCAACATGGTTTTATAGAGCTCCAATTGCCCGATCTGGAAAAAAAAATTACTTTTTTAAATCTTAACAAAATTGGTTATTGTATGACAGGAGCTTTTTAAAAAAATTTGTTTTCAATTTTTGGTGATGTTCAAAATTTGAAAGTGTGTTTTTTCGAAAAAAATATTGACTTTAAAAATTCATAAAAAATCGAAAAAAATTAAAAAAAAGAAGCTCGTGTCATACAATAGCGAATCAAATTTAAAAAGTTTTTTACAAAAATAAAAAAAAAATTTGGTCAAAAAATGAACCCGCTAGTGCCGCAACCAGTACGAAAAACATGGTTTCTAAATTCAAAGTTTGTGATCCGGCTGTAACTTTTGAAGCCGGACTAACTTTTAGCATGAAATTTTTTTACTAGAATACAAAATTATACAAAAGTCGATTTTAAAAAATGGCCAATGTCATGTGCCCCCTTTATTGATTTTTTCACCGAATACAATTTTATATTTAAAAATTTTTGTTCATATAATTTTTTATTTTATATCAATTTTTTGTTTATTGTTTAAAATTAAAAAAAAATTAAAAGGATTGAAAGAATAACAAAAAATATTTTAAAAATATGCCTAGAAAGTTAAAAAACAAGAAAAAAAAAATTTAAAAATTGAATTCTCACATTGTAACAAGAGGACAAGAGGACTTTACTCTCATACTTCAAATAAGGGCACAGTATTGAATAATACAACGTTGCTCTGTTAAATTCGTTGGTTTGACGTTAAATAAGTCAGTTGAGAAGCCATTAAGACATGAAGAAAAAAAGATTTTATTAATTCAAATATTGTTCATTCCCCAACCAGCCAAATAAGCTTGGAATAAGCCTTAAACAAGCTAAAAAACCTAAGCCTCAAGCTTGGATAACGCTTTCATTTACTATTGAAGAACGCTTACATGTATTGTAGGTTAAACGAGAGTGAACCCTTGGAATAATATTTCTTACTTCAAGCTTAATCCTCCAAGTATTGTTTTTATAATTGGATATAAGTGTTTTAATAAGCTTTTTCCAAGTGTGCTACTTTCATGTAATCAATTAGCACTCGCGAAGAATTTGTAGTTACCGCTCGCGTGCCTCAGTTGGTAAGCCACTTGTTGTGTTTTGGACATCCAAGGTTCAATTCCTAACCGGAACATTTTTATTTTTATGTATTTTTTATTTTCGTTTGTTAAAATTTAAAATTGCATGCCTTCAAAAATTTGCCATCACCAGGGATCGAACCCGCAAACCATCGCATATGAGTCGGACACTCTAACACCGTGCCGTACGCCTTTTGGCTGCTGAGCGAACGAAATGAAAAAAAAATACATCTTAATATATAAAAGACAAGCGTTCTGCTCCGTGGTTCTATATCGCTAAAACTGTTAGAGTTGTTATTGCTATGTATAGGCTGAACATGTAAGCCTGGACCAGAACCTGTTTTGCTATTACAGTGCTTTTTATATGAAAAAATTGTTAGCCTAAAAGTATGCACACAAAATTTATTTGATACATATCAGTTAGTACATATTGACGAAGACGACTGGAATCAAATAACATTTGAGGTGAATGAAAAATTTCATATTATTATTACCTAGGAAAGTCTTGTTGAATGATGGCTGATTGTGTCTTTTCAACAATCTTCTGTCAATTTTGGGTTGAAACCATAATTCCTTTATTGCAGAATTTCGGGCTTTTATCGTTGAAAAACGGACGCAAACGGTTTTCGTTGTCATCTTTTGAGGTTAATTTCTTACCAGTAAGAGAGTGTTGAAGAAATTGGAACAAATAATAATCTGACGATGCAAAGTCAGGGCTGAACGGTAGATGCTTCAAAACTTCCCAGTCAAATTCTCTTAGTTTTGACGGGTCAATAAAGATGTTTGACCTGATGATCAATTCCGGCCTCTTTTTTTAATTTCTTGTTTCAATCGCATTAATTGCTGGCTGCAGAGATTCGAATCCGTGATTTGGTCAGGCAGTAGAAACTCATAATGGATCATACCCTTCTAGTCCTACCAAATGCATCTTATGCAGCATCAGCTTCCTTGTCGTCATTCACGATTTTGACACCGTTTTTGAAGCTTGACCTTTTTTCGACCCTAACCGTTTTCGAACAATATTATTGTATCTACTCCACTTGTCATCACTTGTTACCATACGTTTCAAAAAAGGCTCGATTTCAGCAGAAAAAAATGTAGTTTTATGCATTCGTCAATTGTAAAATTTGTAAAAAAATGTGTTTTTAATTCAAAATTTTGAATTTCCATGTCAATATCTAGGTCGAATTTTAACGATTTTTTCCCCACCCCAAAAAATTACTTTCTGTAATTGATAATAAAGAGATTGATTGACTCAAAACGTAACCGCATTAAGTAAGCACTAAGTCAGAAATTACATCGGGCCCGGCTCCAAAATCCTCATCGATTGTCCCAAAATACTTAAAAATATCATCAGAGGTAAAGGATATAGACTTCAAAGAGACCTTGGGTGAAGAATTCATATAATTGAAGCATATTTTATTAGGATCATATGAGTCTGAACAAAAAAGTTCCTTGAAAAGATTGAGGAAGAGAAGGACATATTAAAGAAATACCATCCGTAAACCATCAAGAGTTTAAAGAGATGAAGAGATGAATGCATCAGATGTTTTCTTAATATTTATGAATACTCAAAATATCTTTGGAACAGATAATATTACCAGCTTTATATTGCTAACATATTCATTAAATAATGCCACTGAGAGTTTTTCAAATTCCAGAAAGAAACTTTTGTAAGTTTTTAGGTCATTTGAGTCTAAGCTACAGACCTATTTCTTCCAAGCCCTATTCCTGTTGTTGTGAAGAGTTTTCAAAACCTTTTAATGCGGACTTTTACGCAAGTTTTTTAATTATTAAAATTATAAATATACCATTGTAAATTGCTTAATTATGCATACCAGTATCGCCGTGGGTCAAAATTCGACCAGTTTTCTTTTTGCCTATTTATAATTATATGCAGAATAAGCGAGATGGTTAAACTAAGTTCGTAGCTATAACTTGTAATTGTTTGAAGATATAAAGTAATTTCCTGCAAAGAAATTATTTTTGAAATTTATTAATTTTTTTTAGGAAAACGACCCTTTTTAAAAAATTTAATTTTGTCAAAACAATTATAGGGGCCTAGATTTTGTGATGGTACAAACAGTTTTTTTTAATTTAATGTCAATATAAAATAAATTCACCTACAATGCGCCAAAGACTTTGCAAAAAACAATCAAAAATTAAAATTTGAGTTTTTTTTTTTTTACAACAAAAATCATTTTAACTCCATATTTTGAGAAAAGTTCAAATTTTGTGGTCTCTTTTTAAAATAAATAATTTAAATATAAAAAAAAAGTGCTACGGTACATTTTTTATAAATTTTTATAGTCAGCTGATATGACTTAAGTCATATCACGGTGGTGACCGTGGCATGCAGGTTAAGTGTGTGGCTTAGCATGCTCGGAGCCTGAGTTCGATCCCCAGTCGCGGCAAAAAGTTTTTTCAATCAAAATTTTTCTGATCGGTCACCACCTCTCTGCAGACAATGGCAAACCTCAGAGAGTAAATAATGCCATGTAAAGTTTCTTGAGAACATGAACTTTAGCCGTTCGAAGTCGGCATAAAACATGTAGGTCCAGTTCTCGGTCAATTGTGGGCAAACATTTATTACTTTTGTTACACATTTAAGAGAAGATTTAAAAAACTTGTATTTTGGGCTTTGGCCGTACCGTATTTTTCCTTTAAAAGTTTATATGTGGGTACATCCGTACTCACTCTTGGCGTGCCCTCCATGTAAGATAATCTAAGACAATCTAATAAACAACAGAAGGCCGAACAATTACAAGATTTAAAAAACTTTGAGAAGAAATTAGAAAATTGGAAAACCTTTAAAATCCACCTAGATATTCACTTTGAAAGTCAAACTTTTGAAGTCAAAACAGCTTTTTTTACAAGTTGGACAATTGATGATGATATTGATGAATGCCTTAAACTACAATTTTTGAGAAAAACTCAAATTTGATCAACTCAAATGCTCTCTTTGAACCAAATTTCATATTGAAAAAATGGGTTTTCGAACAAAAATTTGATTTCTCTCTTAGAAAGTTGGAAACCCACTACATCAGATACATCATGTATTTATACTTTATGCATATCTGTATAACAGTAACTTTCGAATGACATAAGTGTCATTATCTTTGAGTTCTTATTAATCCAAAAAGCTTACTGTAATTACACTGTACAACAAAACTGAAGTTTTTAAAAATCCTAAGAGGTTTCATAACGGTTTCCTAAGGTTTTGGGTTCGCTGAATCTGAATCTGATACAAAAATCATAAAATTAGTATGGAAGCCCCCATACGTAGGAGTCGAAGGGTATGGGTTCCAAGGTAAAAAATGTTCCTCTTGAAAAAGTAATGGGGGTCGGTCATATTGATTTCATTAACGGAAGGGGGTTCGGGTTCTGCCTCCCCTGTAGCTCGAAAACCTAGGGTGAACCGAAAATACTGACTTCAGGTTCAGATTCAGCAAACCCAAAACCTTAAGAAACCGTTGAGAAACTCCTTGGTATTTCTTGAATGTTGTACCTTGTTATTAATACACTGAGGAAAATAACGCATGGTAAAATGATCCATGCCCGTGCATAAATTATGTTTAAATGTTAACTTGTTTAAAAACAATACAAATTTTGTTTTTCTAATTTAAATTTAAATTGTAGATCGCTTTAGTATTTAATATTTTGTCTGCTTTTTGTTCACTATCAAACATGCAGTAGCATGGCACTTTGGCTAGGCGATTGACTTCCATACGCAGGTTCCAGGTTCGATTCTTGTTGTGGACGGTTTTGGAGACTAATAATTTGTAATTTTTTAATATGTTTTCTTAATATATACGTATTATTTTACGCAAATGCGTTGTTAACCAAAAAAACGACGTTTCTAGATAAATAAAATACCCTTTTGCATAAATTTAATTTTTTTCCAATATTGCATATAAGATTTTTTTTCATGATTATTAAATTGCTATTGTAAGGTTTTTAAATATATTAATATTATTTGTGTTTTTTAAAATTCAAATCAAGCTTACACGGCAAATTTATTTGGAAAAGGTTTTATACGGTACTAGTTCAGAACTGTTTTAAATTAAATAGGTTAATTTGTCTGCATTAAAACTAGAACTATATAAATAATATATGAAAAAATTCCTAAATAACGACCCCACGATGTGACATACTTTTTGAAATTAAAATTTTTATTATAATTTTGGCATTTTTGTTTTGCTTATTTTTCTGAAAATTTCAAGCTACGTTTTGTAAATAAAGCAAAAAAAAGGCATTAAATTGTATCAAGTTATTTAAAGACTAGCTCAGTCAAACCAAGTCAAACAACTAGACACTTTTTCAGATAACCTGTTTTTAAACCATGCCGGACGTGTGGCTTTTGTATCTCAAAAATGCTACAAACTAAAGCAGCAGCTGTCCGTTGGTATTTTTGAATTTTTCAACAGCTGTTTAAAAGCAGCACAAAAAGCTTTATTTTTATGATAGTTTCTGAAAACACTTGAAGATTTTATATGTATGTATGTGAAGTTTGTGTGTTAGTAAAGTTGAGGTGACAAAAATTGAGTATCTAACACAGCAATTTCTGCAGTTAATTGTTACTTGAAGGTTGCTTGATTTAAGCCATATTTTTTTCTTAACTAATTTGAGCAATTTTCTCAAGTTAACCAGCAGCTTTGAAAATATTATCTTAGTATAAAAAACCTGCTATTGAGTCATGGCAAGAAAACGCTCAACAAAGCGGTTTTGTATGCTTACGACGCTCTTCTCTCACCGACTTTCTTTAGGCCTGTATCTCTCAGCCGCTTTTCTACAAATTTAAATAAATTTATATTTTTATTTAACTACCAACTCAATTAGCAGCAATTTCTGAGCTACTAACTGTTAGTTTTTTCAAGCTACTCACAGCAAACTTGGCGTGCTTTTAGCTACTTTTCGGCTTATATGTTAGTGAGTTCTTTTAACTAAACACACATAACGACTTTATCTGCGAATGGGGCAAAAATGTTGTGAAAAAATGAACAACAATAAAAACTTGCTTACCTGGTTTGACAGGTAAGAAAAAAAAAAGTTGGCTCAAAGAGCGAGCGCAAACAGCTAAGAGCGTCATATTTGCTTTGTGTCGCTGTCTGTTGTATGTATGTTAACTTATGCTCTTGTCTGTATTAGTGTGCATTCTGTGTATTTGTGAGATAAAGTCTATAATTTCTTGTTAGTTAGCTATAAAAGAAAAATATCGTAAAACTGCAGCGCAAGCAAGTAAAATTTGAGCAAACTGTAAGATAAGCCAACAGAGATAAAGATACAAATCAACAACAGCCATAACAACAACAACAACAACTTGATATAGCGCAAAAAACTGACAAGCAGACAAATTCCAGCAACTTGCTTAAAATATAAAATATAAAAAAAAACCAAAAACGTACCTTTAGATACGTTCTTAAGTAAATAAAGCCAGTGCCGGGCATAGCTTTGAACGTCACTTTTTTTTATTTATTTAGCCTGACTGCAATAAAGCAAAAAATTTTAAAATCATTAAAAATGCCGCGCACGGCATTTTCACACATTTTTTTCTAAATTTTTTTTTGTCTTATATTTCTTGTTTATTTTCTCTCTTCAAATGCAGTTTTACTAAATTGTCGTTTTTTTTATGTTGTTGCTGTTGTAGTTGTTGTTGCTGTTGTAGTTGTTGTTGTTATTTTGAACTCCATGCCTTTTTGTTTAAATGTTCATTTGGCCTGTTCGAACAATTTCCGTTCTTTGTTCTTTGACCAATTTTAGCGCTTAAACACTGGCCAACACCTGAATGTATCTAGATACTGTTGCATGACTGCATTCCTACAGCTGAAGCCGAACAAAACGCAATGCAAAGTGCGCTGCATATCAAAAAGCAGTTTTTGTTGTATTTTTTTATAGTTGTTCAAGTTGTTTTTGTTGTTGAATACAACTTTTGCCCATTATTGTGCGATTTTATGCAGTCGAGTGTGACGCACGCCTGTCCAACGTGCTGCATACTAAGCCCGCAGACAATCACAACAACAACAACAACAACAACAACAACAACAACAACAACAACAACAACAACAACAACAACAACAACAACAACAACAGCAATAATTTGTTTTTTATTCCAACAACACTACCTCTCTCGCCAACCACTCACCGGTTTAGTCATTTATTAAAAAATATCTAATAATACAAAAAATTTTATAAAATAACCAGCAACAAAAAAAAGCATAAAAAACTCATTGATTGCATAAATTGTTGAAATAAACGTTATTATTTTTTTTAATGCTCGCAACATTTTTGTACGTGCTTTTATTGTTATTTTCTTAGTTATTGCTTTTGTTGTTATTGACAATATTTAGTGTTTATGAATGAATTTGCAAAAAAGTGTCGCAGGTGCGACACATGAAAATGTATGTGAACTTGTTTTTGTTTTTTTTTTCCAGCATAAATTGTTTAGAGCAAACAAAAAATATTTGGCAAAAAAAAATAAATTGAATAAAAATTGAATTCTTTGACATTTTTGTAAAACAGTTATTTTTATTAAATTTAAGAAAAAAATTGTTTGTTAAAATTTGAATTAAAAAAAAAATTTCAATGAATTTTATGAATTTAAAGTAGGCAGCATAAAGTTAAGTTATGCTCAGCATAACAACATAAAATATTGTATTTTTTTTCAATATACAGTGGAATCTCTCTTGATCGGACACCGAAAGGGACCATTTAAATGTGTCCGTACAATGGGGCAATTCACCTTTTTTCCATTTCGGCAAGTAGGTTTATGGCAAATCATCCTCAGGTTCAAACTCAACATCAAATGCTGTCGGACATCCTTGACTTTCAAATGAAAACCCTGCCGGACGAAAACACCTCTGAACTGTTTCAAAAGTAACTTGGTCCCATGCACTTTTAGCAAAATAAACTGCATCCAATAAGTTTATACGCTCCACTAAATCATAGGCTGTGTTAGAAATTTCAATGTTTGCTAAAAAGTACTTCAGTATCAAAGTTCTGTATCAAATTAGTATTGTCAACTCTCCAAAGCAGAAGCGTTAATTGTAGAAAAAACGTTAGATAGAAAACGTTATATGAGAGAGAAAATATTTACCACACCCACATTTAACTATGTTATGTGATATAGTCAATATGATAAACCGTACCTTGTTATTAAAGCAAACCCCTAAAAGAGTCTTTGGCAAGCTTATTTGTAAATTATCACATGAAAAAATCTGAAAAAAATAAGATACATGTCCGTCCAAGATAATTTTTTTTTGATAATCGGGTGTCCGCGTACACTCATGAGAAGCGTACTTTCAAGGGAACGCGACTGCAATGATTTTCTTATGGAGCGCTACCGGGACGTGACAACAATGTCCGTCTTAAGGGGATGTCCGCTTATAGGAAGTGTCCGTTAAGGGAGATTTCACAGTATTTGTTTTTAAATTTTAAAGTTACAAATATTTTCAAAACTAACTTCAAAATTTTAACAGTTCTTAGATACTTGTATACAAACTAGTATCGCCTGGGGTCGAAATTCGACCAATTTATTAATTGCCTATTTATAATTATATATATGCGAGCTGAATAAAATAAGTTCGAGGCTGTAACTCTGAATTGATTGGAGATATTAAGCTATTTTCTTCAAAAAAATTGTTTTTTATTTAATTATTTTTTTCAAAAACAGAAAAACAACATTTTAAAAAATTTTAATTTTGTCAAAGAAATCATAAGGAGTAGCCCTGATTTTTTTTATGGCACGGAGAGTTTATTAATTTAGTGTCAAGACAAAATAAATTCACCTAAAATTCGGTAAAGACTTTGAAAGCAAATCAAAAATGCAATTTTGAGTTTTTTATTTTTTTACAACAAAAATCATTTTTACCCCATATTTCAAGAATAAATCAAATTTTATGGTGTTTTTTTAAAAGGAATAATTTAAATATAAACCAAAAAAAAAACCATATTATTTTCAAAAGTTTTTTAAGTTAACTAAAAAGACTTAAATACAAAAAAGAAATAAATAAAATCTATTCACAGATGGCGGAGATATTGGCTTCCCAATTTAAAACATTCAATTTGAGACAGTTTTTTTCTCTCTCTTGGCATTTGGTTGAAACACACGCTAAATAACTAACGACAATATTAAGAAAATTCATTAAAAATACTTTTGGTTAGAATTTTGCTGTAATTTTTAGCACATTTAAAAGAAAATTAATCAAACTTTTAGAAAAAATGAAAAAAATTTAAAAACCGTTAAAATCCGACCAAGATATTCACATGGAAAGTCAAAGTTTTGAGTTCAAAAAACATTTTTTTACAAATTTAACAATTGATGAATGCATAAAACTATAATTTTTTAAGAAATTGTTACTTTTAAAAAAAATTCAAACTCGAGCAACTCAAGAACTCTTCTCCAACCCAATTTCATATCAATCAAAGAGCGGGTTTTTTCTCAAAAATGTAATTTCTCTCTTAGAAGGTTGGGAACCCCCTCTATCAGATACATCATTTATATATACATTCTGCACATCTGGGCAACAGGGGCGCAACCAGAAATTTTTTTTGGGGGGGGTTTTGTCAAATGTCGAGTTCATATATGAAAACAATTTTACGTTATTATGGCAGTTAATGCGTTAATGCGTTCTATATTTGCACTAATGTTTCCTAGTTCAATCTTCTGGCAGGGCAAGCCACTTATTTATATTTTTCAAAATCTTCATATCACAGCAATAAATTTCAATAATGTTCAAACAAATGTGTTTATTTTTTTTTTTCTTAATAAAGGCGGAAACATAGGCGGAGACTGCCGAGTACCGGGAGAATATTGCTGTTGAATCGGTCAGTGTCAATGAAGATTACGAATTGCCGCCGTTCTCAACAATTGGGCTTGTGTTATTGGACCACATGGAACATATAACGTAATGACCTAGGTATGAAACCATACAAAAGTGCGTACAGCTGGTGGAAGAACTTAAACCGGGTGACTTACCACAACGTCGTTTGTTTGGTGAATGGGCCGTCAGAAAAATTGGATGAAGATCCAGTTTATTATTCAAAATTTGTCTTCACTGACGAAGCTAAGTTTTGGATCAATTTTGGTGTATACGTCAACAACCTGAATTGCCAAATTTGGTCTGAAGGGCAGCCAGAGGCAGACTAAGATCTGCCAATGCACCCAGAAATATGCACTGTTTTGTGCGGTTTGTGGGCCGGCGACATCATTAATCCGTTCTCTTTCAAAAATAATCAAAATCGTACTGTTACAAAAAGCAAGGAACTGTACGATGATAACCGACTTTTTTTTTACCCCCAAATTGGAAAAGTTGGACTTTTTTGATATGTGGTTCAATAAGAACATTTTCAAATAAATATTTTACTAACTATTTCAAATATTCCTTTATTCTGAAAAATTAAATGCTTCAAAAATCGCCCTTTATATCATCTGAAATATTTAAGTCAATATGGAATAACGCAATCTTGTCCGTTGTCAAAATTTGATCGCTTCCCGAAAAAAAAAAATTGTAAACTCATGCCATCACGTTCGTGCAACGGCCGAACTAGAAAAAAATTATCTTTTTATGATGTTCAGCTTCTGTGTTGCTAGCTTCCGTTGTACTGCCGTTTTACGACTTGTTTCTTACATTTTGAGTTGAGTCCCTCACCACCTACGTAACCGAAGAAATTTCCTTCAAACTCGTTATTTTATGTCGTAATTTTTTGAACGCTAACTACTTACCCAAATGCTTTGTGGGAATCAAGTAACCAGTGAACCTACATGATACAGGTCAAAAACAATTCCGACTGCCTTCCGTAGCTGGTGAAAAATATTTTATAATTAATAATTGTCCATTTTCAAAACCTGTTTCAATAAAATCCCTCTTTGGAAAAGTGCCGTGAAGACATATCCTTAAAAAGATATTATTTCGATAGAATTCAGCATTTCAGCAGTCAGTATTCCTGCTTATTGGTATAACTTTAATCAAGAAGAAAAATCAAACCAACACATTTTTTTCTCTTAAGCCTTTATATCACAAAATCAGATAATATTTGGAAATTTAAAGAAATTTTTAATGAACCAAATTCGGGAAAGTATGTTACAAAATTATGAATTGTGAATTTTTTCTCTAGTTTCGGAAGTCAATCGGAGTAATTTTTTTACTGAATCACAGGACTTCACTATTAACTTACTCCCTGCCGATTTTGGGTTTCCGTTTAAAAAAAATTAAGACAGAAACAGGACGAAAACTGACAAGTTAGAGGGGATTTCTTTAATTATTTTGATGGCGAGTGACTCAACCGATTGTCCTCAAATTCAGGCTTTATTAGTTTGTATTACAAAACTTGAGTTTTTCCCAAATATTTCAGCCGCTTTAGTGGTTTCTATGCTAAAAGTTAAAAAGACAACTCAAATCCAAGTATTGTCAATAACCCCTGAGTGGACAGAATCAGAACTTAACAAAAATTTAACAAAACCCAGAAATTATAAATCAGCGAGAATTGAATTGAAATATACATTTGGGGTTTTTACTCATTTGATAAGACGTGTGATGCCTTTTTTTTAATCACTTTGATAGAATTCTATTTTGCTTGGTACTACAATAATTTTTGGGGGGGTGTAAGCCCCGAAATCCCCCCCTTGGTTGCGCTAATGCTGGGCAACATAACCTTTGAAATGATATAAGTGTCATTTATTTTGAGTTTTAATTAATACCAAAAAAGCGTACGACAAACTTTAATGTTCACGTATTAATATATAAGATATATCTAATAATACTAAGGATGGAGATACCTTTAGACAGGGTGTGGTTAGGCATTTTTTATGAATTTTTTTCAAATTGTTAATACAATTCGATAAATTTTTTTATCATTTTTTTTTTCATAATTTTTTTTCCTATAAATGTATTATTTCCTATAAAGTGTACCAAACACATTTGAAATGTAGAAATTAATTTTATTTTTTTTCACAGTGCAGTGATTCATACAAGTTAGCCGAAAGAAAAAAATTATTTTAAGATTTTAAACGATAAAGTATGTTAAAACAAGCAACAAATTGTACGCCCAGTGGGGGGTTCATTTTGATTCCTTGGAGAGCTATGGGTTAATTTGTGTTTTCTGGAGGTAGTTTTCCTAAAAACGCGAAACTTTTTTGTGTAGAAATGTTTGCAAAGCCGTTGTAGAAAGATAAGTTCATGGCCTCCAAATATATATATAGCACTAGTTAAGATTTCTGGAACTATGTCCTTTTATTACTGTCAAACCAGGAAATTTTGAAAAATATTCGAATATTCAAAACGAAGAAAAAGTGCTTTGCAGCTTGTGCGATGAATAATCCTTTCATATTAGTAGAAGAAACATTATGGGTAATTCCATGGTAACTCGCGTTACATTCAGAAAATTTTATGAAGTTAAATTAAGCTTTAAATCTGTTTTTTTAGTACCATAAAATTCAGTGGTACCATAATATTTACCCAGTAAAATAATAATTTGGTTAGTAACTCGCGTTACCGTTTTTTGACAACATATCTCGGGAGTAAATATCTTTCAAATTTTTCTGCTTAATTTTTGGTAAGATTTTTTTACATCTTTATAAAAAATAACATTATCAAATCAAAGTATTTAAAATAATCCAAAAATTATGCGGTAACTCACGTTACAAAAAATTGGTAACTCATATTACTTTCAGTTTTCATATTAAACTAAGTACCACTAATGCACCTTTTCCAACTCTTGTGCTCAAAAATTAAAATTTAATAACCAACCACAGTACTAAGCAAAATTATATTATAGTAAGGATCAACTTCAGACTGTAATTAAACAAAACAAAAATTTTAATAATTATGTAACAAATATTTAATGTAAATTGCTTGCAATTCGTTCAAGTTTTAATACAGATAATGATATATTGTCATCAGAACTATAAACATCACATCCAAAATCTTACATTTCTTCCCAATAGCAGGATTCTTCTTAAGCACATATACTAAAATTGTCGCAAAATATGTATTATAATGTCAAATCTTAAATTTGACCCTTGTTGTCTTTCATTTCTTACACTGAGAAAAAAACACATACCTTGCTCTGGTAAAAAATTTCTCTATTTTTGATAATAGCAATTTTCTCTTTTTCAAATAAAATTTTCCTCAATTAGAATAAACTTTCACATTTTCGTAGAAATATTTCTTTACTTCTAGGAAATGGAAACATTTCAATGTATCTAATAATGTAAGTATTTTTTTCGCACAAAAAATTTCTCATTTATAGAGAAATTTTATTGAAAATGAAAAACTTTTCTTATATTTTGATAAAAAATTCACTATGAAAAGTATTTTCTTCAATAAAAACAAATATTTTCTCAAAAAAAAAAGTATTGTTCTCTAAAAATGATATATTTTTCTATTTCATGGTAGCTTTTTATCATTTTTAGAGAATTTTTAGTATCGCAATTAGAGAAAAGCATTCTCTGGAGCAAAGTCTATACCATTTTTCCTCTAAGTATGATGCCTTTTTATCATATTCCGAGACACTTTTTTCTGAGTGTAGTCATTAGTCATTGGTAAAAATTAAAGTCCTTCACATTTGTTAAAAAATTAATTTAAAAAATTTTTTTTTTCTCAAATATATAATATTTTGAGTAACTTTGACCCATCATAGATAACAAAGAGAGTTAGATAACAAAAAAATTGGTTTTTCAGACGATATCTTTAAAGTTGAAGGTACATACTTCCGGTACTACTATAGAAAGAAACCTGTAAAAATTTCAGCCTGATCGGTCCACTACTTTTTGAGCTACAGCACGAGCATTTTTTGAAAAAAAGTTTCTATACGGTATAAGTTATACATAAGTTAAAATTTCGAAATAGAAATTTCGATAACTTTTTTCCCGGAATTGAGATGAGGAGAACAAAAGAATTTACAATGTATTGTGAAAGAATCATGTCTTAAGAGCTTAAGTTGGACTCTTCAAATTCCTTAATAGTGCCGGTTATGGACTCGAACGTTTTTGATCATAACTCCGTAAATATTCAATATTTCGCTTTCTCGTTTTGGCTCGTTTATTTTCAGAGTGAATTCCTTTTAGCAATATGAAAGCGCTGTTTTCGATTAAAAACCAAAAAAAAAAAATAAATAACCCGATTCCTAGTTTATATTGTTCGGTATATTCACAAAGCTCACTTAGAAAAACGAACGAAATTTTTTTATACTTAAAATTCGTCATAATATAGCAAGTTCAAATGTCCAGTGTGGAAAAGGCAATGACAAAGCGCAGAAGAATGAAATTTCTTCATTATTTGGATCTAAAGGGACCAATTTTTTCGCATTTATTTTAATTTTTTTGCACAGGTTTTGCAAGTTTTAGCTGTTTCAAGTCTTAAAACTGTGAAAAAGTTAGACAAAAGGTACAATATTTTGGAATTTTGACCTTAACGTGACCAAGATCTATTTTTTAGAATTTGGTATGTTAACAAAGATAGAGCCTGAGACATTCTGAACAACTTTTTCAAAGAAATCTTGCCGAAAAAGCCAACAACATACAAATTAAAAGCCATTGTTATCGTCTTAATAATTTAACAATTTCTGATGTTGATGGTACCATCAAAGAATCCAATATTTCTTTGCATGCTGATGATTTGAAAAGGTATCGGCACATACAAACTAACGGCGATTTTCGCAGTCTTCAAATGATCTAGACAGCTTTTCCACATGATGTCAAAAAAGTCTTCTGGAACTCAACGTTAGTAAATGTCAAGCTATGACATATTCTGGTAAGCGACACCTACTTCTCACGGGAACTCAATACATTCTCGGCAAGCCAGGTCCACCTGTAAGCTATTTATTTACGTGACTTCGATTTTATTTGCGACAAGGAACTTAACTTTAGCTCTCATATTGATAATATCATAAGTGGAGCCAACACTGCTAGAGATTTCGTAAAACACTGCTCCAGAGAGTTCTACAATCCTTAATTCACAAAATCTCTGTATCATACCTTTTCTAGACCCATCTTCGAATATGCCAGCCAAGTTTGGTCGCCCATCTACAACACCCATTCAATGCGAATCAATGCAGTTCAACAAAGATTCATTCGATTCGCTCTTTGTGGACTTCCCGGTTCTAACAGTTTCAATTTACCTGCTTATACCGACCGTCTGAAGTTGATTAACATGCAAACAAAGTTAAGTTGCCAATGTTCTCTTCATGCATCAACTAGTATGCGGAACTATCAACTGTCCAGCACTAATCCAATTAATATCCTTTAATAACAACCCAGACTACCTTAGTTCTATACCTTTCTTCCACCTTAACTTTCACTGCACCGACTATTCATACACTGAACCTATGACCAGTAGGTATACTTCAATTAACCAATTATTTGATAAGTGAATTTGATTTTCATCTGATAAGAACTTAACTCCTAAACAACTTTCTTAATACATTCTTTCCCCTCTCCAACGCCTACTTACACTTAAGATATACATATATTTAATCCATTGTAAATTAAAATACTCCCTCTGTTAGTTATAAGCATAAGTATTATTGTCACAAAACCAAAAAAAACAATGCTCGGAGAGGATGATTTCACCTATTTTGGGACATGCAGAATCGAACTGTATCATTAGTTAGTTTTTTAAGTTTTCGGCACGCTTTCATACACAATGTTTTGTGGAAGATGTTGGGATCTTCTCCGAGGGAAGAAGCTTTTTCGGGTTTTATCCACTTTTTGGCATTTCGGGCTATAAAAAATGATTTCGCCATCTTGTCCACTGTGGATTGACATAATTTTGATAGAAATTCGTTTATTTAGTTACACTCTGATACAGTTTCTCAAAATATGATAAAAAAGGCATCATATTTGGAAAAAATGGTACATAATTCACTCCAGAGTATTGCTTTTCTCTAAATGTAATACTAAAAATTCCCTAAAAATGATAAAAAGCTTCCATGAAAAAGAGATATCTATAAAAATATATAGTTTTTAGAGAAGAAAACTTTATATTTTTGAGAAAAGATTTCTTTTTATTGAAGAAAATACTTTAATACTTAATTATTATCAAATTATAGGAAACATTTTTCATTTTCAATAAATTTTTCTCTTATGCGAGAAAATACTTATAATTATTAGAGACATTAAAATATTTCCATTTCCCATAAGTAAAGAAATATTTCTTTGGAAATGTGAAAATTTATGCTAATTGAAGAAAATTTTATTTGAAAAAGATACATAAGTTGTACTTATGTGATATTTTAAGATTTAAACTTTTATATCAAATAAAAATGACATAGTGAAAACCTAGTAATTTCCACTATGACACCTAGTCATGTACCGCAACCTAAAAATTTTGGGTTTTTTTAAAAATTCTTTAAAATTTCAATTTTAAAAATGCTTTAAAAAAAACTAAGAATATTTTTGAAAGCCATTATTTTATAAGATGCTGTTTTAATTATACAAAAAAAAAAATTTTTAAAAATTTTTGAAAGTTGAAAAAAAATTACAGGCTGGTAAGTGGGGAGGGGGTAAGCAAATAAGAGTTCGTGCTTCTTGACATTCTAACCCTTTCGGTGATCTGAAGAAGAAAACACACAAAAAAATTATTAATAAGAAATAATGTCATTATTGTCAAACTATGGAAATTGAAAAAAATTATTTATAAAGTGACGGCTTTTTGAAAATAAAGTTATTTTTGCCTTTTTCAAAGTTTTGTAATTAAAAAAAAAAAATAAATGTTATAATTATGGTTCCAACAACAGAGGGATATATAAAGAAAGTCCACTCCAAATTTCAAGTGAATTAGCTAATTAGAACTTGTGAAATTAGACGTATTAGAAAAAGTAGTTTCGAGAAAAACGCGTTTAAAGATTTAAATTTACAAAAAAAAAAAATGTTTTTTATTTTTTGTAATCTTAAAATAGCAATAAATATCTTATAAAAAAAAATATGTGCCCCTAGACTACAATATCTCCTTAAACCATTTTGAGTACAGTTTTGATTCCAAGCAAATTGTTTTTTATGAAAAATATTGGGGCTTGTTTTAATACTTTATTTCATATTCTTATAATTCTTAAAAAATCAAAAATTTTAAAAAAATGTTAAACCAAAACAGAATTATGTGTGACTTTTTATTTTTAATTTTTATTCACTAAATTTTTGAAAGTTTTTTGCCTCAAAAAACCTTTCTCTCAGCAATCCAACTTAACATTCCCTTCATTTTTCAAACTTGAACTTTAGTGCTTTGAACTTTAATGCTCATTCAATCAACTAAAGCTCTAAAGTTCTCAATAAATACAATGACTAAGCTTTGAACAAAAAATAAATCTATTTCCGTTATTCACACTTTCAGTTTGTGTCACTCACTACTCACTTGTTCTGTTACTAAAATATATTGTTTTTTTTTTTTCTTCTTTCTCTTTTATCTTTACAGATACAAATATTACTATACAACAATACAAAAGCAGATACCAATCAAGCGAAACGATCGAATAGAAATCGCTTCATCGATTGCTCACTCAACATTAACGGAAATAAGGTGCAAAAGTCTTTTTTTATTCTACAATAGCTAACAGCAATAAAAACAACAACAACAACAACGACTTCTACGCTAAAAGAACTGGGCTATAAGCAGCACTACCGGTTTGCTCGGTGTTGTTGTAAATTTGAGTTTTTGCCAGCAAGTGACGACAAAAATATACAAATGCAAACTTATAAAAAATCTAAAGTGAATTGAGAAAACAAGTGCGTGAAAAATTCAGTGCACTAAGCGTGAAAAAAAAAAACAAAAAAAAATAAATATAAAATAAACCAACAAAAACAATAAAGTCAACAAACGCAACGCTATAAGTGAACAATTTAGCGTTATAGATACATTTTAGAGTCTAAAAATAAAATATAAATAAAACCGGCAAAAATTGTGGCACAAAGAATAAAAAAAAAATTATAAAAAAAACAAAAATATTGAAAATAGATATTTATAAAAGCTTAAAACAAAAATAGCTAAAATAAAAATAACATAATAAAAAAAAAAACAGAGAAACAACAAACAGAAGAGCGAGCAAAAATACCGCTAAAAGATGGAGAAAATAAAACTACACATTCATGCCTGTGCGCTGTTGTATCTATGCAGTACATTTATAGGTGAGTGCAGCATGCTATATTTTGTTTTAACTAAGCAAGAAACGATTTGCAGCATTTTATGCAGTTTTTAAGCAATAATCAAATATGTTTGCCAAAAAAGAAAAGTAACAACAACATGTTTGAGCAATTTTTTTAGCCATAAGAAAGGAAATTGATCAAAATTTCTAGCATGCTATAGCAAAGCTGTTGCGTGATGTTATGAGTTTTCAAATGCGCTACATTTCTTGCAGCAAATTTCCAAATTCAGTCGAAGCCAAATATTTATGCACTACTATTTTAATTGGTTTTGAAATGTTGTGCAAGGCTTTTGCTTTGTAGAGATTTGTATTAAAAATCAAAATTGAAAAAAAAATAACAACATTTTATTGCTTTTCCTAGCAACAGCCTTTTGACGTACTGCATATCTGCTTGATATAGTTTATATAAAATAATTATGCAATAAAGCTTGCATTTTAGCCCAGTTAAGAGCGCAAATATTTGAATGTTTAACAGCAGCTGTTTAGAGTGATTGTAGAAACAAGCCATAGTAAAGAGCTGTTTTTTTTTGCTTTATGGCTATTATGACTGCTGGAGCAATTATTATATTAAAAAAAAAAAAATAAAGTACACGTGGTCTAGACTTAATTAATAAGCATTTCAATTTCGATATCACTTTGTTTTTAAGAAAATCTGCATTGGTGTTTTTGGGCAGACAAGTTCCAAAAATGAAATTTGCAAAACAATCGTTATGTGGCATGTTTACAATTGAAATCTTGTTATAAATTCTAGTGAAAAACGCAGTTTGTAGGATTTTCTATAAATTACTGTCGTTTTTGTATCTACATCAGTGATGCACAGCGTTGGCAGAGCTTCCAATACTAACGCAACATTTTTATCTAAGTATGTGTGTACAAGACAAAAATTCAACATAACAATCTGCGCATAAGATGCTTACTCCGTGAAGATCAAACGCAAACTGATTCAATGCTATCGTCGAAGAAGTTCGGCAGCTTCGCACAC
The DNA here is from genome assembly GCA_958299015.1 of Tetanocera ferruginea. Taxonomy (NCBI): domain Eukaryota; kingdom Metazoa; phylum Arthropoda; class Insecta; order Diptera; family Sciomyzidae; genus Tetanocera; species Tetanocera ferruginea. The sequence continues at coordinate 122,281,022 of OY282643.1, read as the reverse complement.
ACGACTTGTCTGTGAAAGCCGAGGGCTCCCCGAAGCTCTTATGTGCACCTCTGATCTACATCAATGCTCTTTCACCGTAACATAGTTTCGTTAAGTTTAAATATATGTTTAAAGGTAACAAAAATGTTAACATTTCATAAGAAATGCATTAAATTTATTTTTTAAGCATTTTTAAAGTTTCGTTAAGTTTCAAAAAGTTTCGTTATGTTTTATCAAGACTTCGATTAGGCTATAATTAAGTCATATTTATTGAAATTGGTTAAAATTTGCTAAAAAAACTTGCTCTATTACCATAAATCAGTTTCGTTAAGTTTGAATAGCTGTTCAAAATTCACAAAAAACTGCTGCTTATAATAAGAAACTCACTTAATTTCATTTTCGAGCATTTTAAAAGTTTCGTTAAGTTGAAAAAAGTTTCGTTAAGTTTAAAAAAATGTTTGTTTGGATTTGAAACAAGTAATAAATGGCTTAAAACGATGTAAAAATCCATATATAAAATTTGTATGCATTTTAAAGTTTTCGTTAGGCTTGATAAAATGTTTGCTTGGATTTAAAACAAGTAATTAATGGTTGAATATGATGCAAAATTCATTAAATTAAATTTTGAAGCATTCCAAAAGTTTTGTTAAGATTCAAGAAGTTTCATTAAGTTTGATAAAACGTGTGCTTAAGTTGAAGACAAGGGAAAGTTGTTTGAAATTTTCTAAAATTTGAGCAAAAAAAATTGCTACACAACCATAAAACAGTTTCGTTAAGTTTAAATAGGTTTTAAACATAACAAAAAATAGCTGCTTATAATAAGAAACTCATTAAATTTCATTTCTAAGCATTTTAGAAGTTTCGTTAAGTTTAATAAAATGTTTGTAAACATAAAAACAAGTCATTAATAGCTGCATTAAAAGAAACTTTCATCTTGTTTGATTTTTAAGCTTTGTAAAGATTTCGTTAAGTTTCAAAAAGTTAAGTTAATTTTGATAAAATGTTTGTTACTATTGAAAACAAGTGTAAGTTGATGAAATTTTTTAAAAATTGTTAAAAAAATTGCCATAAAACAGTTTCGTTAAGTTTAAAAAAATATTCAAAGGCTGCGAAAAAATGCTGCTAATAACAAAACAATCATAAAATTAAAATTTTAAGCATTTTTCAAAGTTTCGTTAAGTTCGAAAAGTTTCGTTCAGTTTGATAAAATGTTTGTTTAGATTGAAATCAAGTGATAAATGCAATACATCTAAGGCAAAACTCAAAACTCATTTAATTTCATTTTTTAGTATTTTGAAAGTTTCGTTAAGTGAAAATAAGTTTCGTTAGGTCTGATAAAGACTTTGTTTAGGATATAAACATGTGATTGTTGATGGAATTTGTTCATTAAATTTAAATAGGTGTTTAAAGATTACAAAAAAGTGCTGCTTATAATAAGTAACTCATTAATTTTAATTCTTAAGCATTTAAAAAGTTTCGTTAAGTTGAAGAAAGTTTCATAAAATTTAAAAAATGTTTGTTTGGATTGAAAATAAAGGCTCAAACAAGTTATGCGTAAGCATACAAAAGTTTCAGAGAGAAGTCAACGAAAAGTATACATAAGTTCAAAAACACACTTTTCCATACTTAATTAAAAACGAAGTAAGCATGAAAAAAAATTTCAATATAAATCGATTCGAATGAAATGACAAATAAAAAATAATTTGTTTTTGTAGAAAAAGATTGCCAACTAAAATTATAAAAAAATATTTTTTTTTAAGTTGGTAAATTCATCCATGCTTTATGATCGAATATATCGGTCAATTTCAACACAAACCTCGCTTAATAAATAAATCCTGTCTAAAACATACTTTTTTTACTGATTTTTAATAAAATTTCGATACATAAGTGCTTAAAACCAAAATTTAAATTATTTATTAAACAGGTTGCAACCCTTTTCTGCTTAGCAATATACGGTGTCGAGCGCTCACACTCAAGTTTTGAAAAGTAAACGAAAATTGAGAAACTGAACGAAAAATTGCTTACGCACAACTTGGGTGACGCAATATATTGCTGAGCAAGTACGTTCTTTTGCTCTCTGACTTTTGTATGCTTACGCATAACTTGGTTGGGCCTTAAGTAGTAAATGGCTGCATACATTACAAAATTCTTCTTAAAATAGTAATACAAACTCTTAAGCATTTTTAAAGTTTCGTAAGGTTTGAAAAAGTTTCGTAAGGTCTGATAAGAGCTTGATTTAGGCTTTAAACAATACATGTACTCATAACATTTGTCGTTAAGCATTTTAAAAGTCTCGTTAAATTGAAAAAGTTTTGTTCAGTTTAATAAATTGTTGGTTTGTTTCAAAATAAGTTCTTTCATTGCTGCATACGATGAAAAAACCATTAAATTCAATTTCCAAGCAGTTAAAAGGTTTCGTTAAGTTTTAAAAAGTTATGTGAAGTTTAATAAAATCACTTTTTAGAGTCAAAATTTATGATAACTGATGAAATTATCTAAAAATTGCTGAAAAAAAATGGGAAAAAACCGTAACACAGTTTCGTACAATTAAAATAAGTATTTAAAGATAACGAAAAATTGCTGCTTATAATAAAAAAACTCATTAAATTTAAAATATGTTTTTTAAGAATTATAAACTAAAATAAATCATTAAAACTTTAACATTTTCAAAAGTTTCGTTAAGTTGAAAAATTTTCGTTAAGTTTAATAGAATGTTTTTTTATATTGAAAACAAGTTTGCAATGCAAAATACATTAAATTTAATTTTAACGTATTTTAAAAGTATTGTTAAGTGGAAAAATTACGTTAAATTTTATAAATTAGCAATACGTAAATAAACAAGTGACAATTTTTTTTAAAAAATTAATTTTTGAATAATAATAAAGTTTCGTTAAGTTTTCAAATTTTATTTTTAGTCAGAAAAAATTGCTACATTTATAGCAAAATTCATTAATTTCAATTTTAAGCGTTTTAAAAGTTTGAATAAGTAGAAAAAAGTTTCGTCAAGTTTGATAAAATCTTGGATTGGCTTAAAAACCAATGAAATTTTATGATATTTGCTTAAAGTTGCTTATATAGTTATTTTTTTTGTCATAATATAGTTTCGTTAAGCTTAAAACTTAGTTTTTTTGCTAGAAAAAATTCCTGCATATGGTTCAAAATTGATTAAATTCAAATTTCAAGCATTTTAAAAGTTTCGTTAAGTTGAAAAAAGTTTCGTCAAGTTTGATAAAAGATTTTCTTTGGCTTGAAAACCAGTAATAATTGATAATATTTGCTAAATATTGCTCAAAAGTTCATGTTTTTAATCATTTTATAGCTTCGTTAAGGTAAAAAATGTAATTTTTAGCTAGAAAAAATTGCTGATGTGGTACAAAATTCATTGAATTTAATTGTAAAGCATTAAACAAGTTTTGTTAAGATAAAATAGGTTTCGTTAAGTTTGAACAAATCTTTATTTAAGCTTAAAACCTGTAAAAAATCATGAAATCTGTTAAAATTGCTCAAAAATTGATTTTTTTTAAACTTAGTATAGTTTCGTTGAGTTTTAAAAAGGGGTTTAACGTTAGAAAAAATTGCTGCATACAGTTTGAAATTAATTAAATTAAATTTTAAAGCATTTAAAAAGCTACGTTAAGTTCAAAAAGTTTCATTAAGTTTGATAAAAGCTTTGTTTTAGTTGAAAACCAATATTTTTTGATACAATTTGTTAAAAATTGCTCAAAAATTGATTTGTTAATCATAATATAGTTTCGTTTAGTCTAAAAATGTGGTTTTTAGTTAGAAAAAATTAATGCAAATGGTACAAAATTCATTAAATTTTATTTGTAAGCACTGACACAGTTTCGTTAAATTGAAAAAAACTTTCGTTAAGCTCGATTGGCTCGACCATAAAACCAGTTCAAATTCATTATAATAATTTCGTTATCATTATAGTAGTTAACACTATTAAGGTTACTTAAAAAACCTTACCTAAGTTGCCCTAAACTACCTGAAATTCTTAATTTTTGATATCATAAAACAATTTACGGCTTATAATAATGAGCCAGCACTAAAAATTACAGATAGCATTCTTTCCAGTTCATTACAGATAACAACACAAAAATTTCGTAAAGTTATATTCACAAAATCCAACACAAATATTTGGCATAAATGTCAACACACGGCAAATAATACAAATAAGCAGCGCTTAAAACTCCATAAGGCACGCATTATTTGCATAAATTTAATTCTTATTGCTGATAAGCCGAACAAGCTACATATGTAAATCCTCAGTCAGTCACTTGATAAACCACAGAGATAAACAGTCTTAGTTCTTTATTTGTTAGTAAGAAAATTAAAAATGTTTTATCACCAAGATAAATACCATAATTTGTTTAAACTTGACTTGAATTTCAGTTAAGTTGTTTTTTTTTTGAAATTTGTTTAACCTAAAAAGTAGTAAAAAAAGCAACAGTATAAGTTTAACAGACAGGAAAATAAAATCAAAAGATAAAGGCAGGTTTTTCGAATAGGTTTTAAAAACATGTGAGCGCTGAAAAAACATGGTGCTTGTTGCGTAAATGAAAAAAATAAACATTAAATTCTTAACGAAATTTATAACGCACAGATAGTGAATCTTAAATTAAGGTGAAGAAAAACTTGTGACTTGCACAGAAATTAAAGGTCAGTCATAAAAATTGTAATTATTTTTGGTATAAAAAAAAATTACAAAACTTGTTAAAAAAAGCCTGAAAAAAATTTGTTCTTTCGTCAAGTTAAACATTATGTTGCGGTGTCAGCTAGCAAGAACTGCTGGCAACATAAAAAATTTGTGTCAACGTTTTTTTTTTTTTTTGCTTTCCCAGAATAAGAGCCGGCTTGAGTTATAAGCTGAGAATCAGGTAGAGGCCCCAGCAAAAGCAACAAAAAGTCGCACTTAATTGTTTCCTCTAATCAAAGGTTTTGCTGCGGCTTCATTTAATTATTCTTTTCCTCAGTTTAAAAAAAAAAAAAAACAAATAGTTTTGGTTTTTTTATTATTGCTGCTGTTGTGTTTAAGCTTGGTTTTGTTGATCAAGCCAACAATTGTCCCAATAACACACAAATGCTCTGGTTTTATTTGGCACAAAATTAAGTGCCTAATCTTAGATATGAAATAATGTCAAGCTGGTAAAAAATAAAATAATGTGACAAATGAAGAGACTTTTTAAGTTTCTTTGTGGTTGCTATGTTTGCACAAAAAATCTTGAGAACAATGTCAGCAAAGTAGTAGATAACGTAGATAACTGGACTTGCTGTTAATAAATAACATACTTTTGTCTTAGTTGACAAAATAAATAGTTAATATATCAGCATCACACAGTTTCGTTAAGTTTAAATATGTGATTAAAGGTTAGAAAAATTGATGTCTTTAATTCAAAACTCATTAAAGTTAATTTCTTAACATTATAAAGTTTCGTTAAGTTTAAAGAAATTTCGTTAAGTTTGAAAAAAGCTTGTTTTACTTTCTGCAGCTTTAGTTTAGTTAAAATAAAAGTTACTACAATTATTTTATATACATCACACAGTTTCGTTAAGTCTTAATATGTGCTGAAAGGTAAGTAAAATTAATGTATTTTACTCAAAACACATTAAAAACCATTTTTTTAAAATTTTAAAAGTTTCGTTAAGTTTTTAAAAGTTTCGTTAAGTTTGAAAAATGCTTCGTTCAATATAGAAAGAAGTTTAGTTTGATGAAATTTGTTCAAAATTGCAAGTTTTATTTAAATAATACCTTTCGTTAAGTTCCAAAAAAGTTGCGTTACACTTAAAAAAATGTTTGTTTAGAATGCAAACAAGTTTTTAATAATACAGACTAGCAAAAGTTGATAGATTTCCTAAAAATTTGAAGTTCAGTGTATATAAGAAGTTTCGTTAAGTTTTAACGGATTTTACATAAAGCAATAGCATGTTTATAACAATTTTGTTTTAATTTTTTTTATGTAACACTATGTTCTACAAAGCAACAATTTCATTTCATAATATTTAAATCAATGAATACAAAATTGTAACATGCATGCAGCTTACTTAGTTTCGTTAAGTTTAAAAACATGTTTTGTGCTTGTAATATAATGCAAATTTAATAAGCTAGAATCAAACATAAGTTCTGGCGCTATAATAAGTTTCATTAAGTTTTTAAAAAGTGTCATTAAGTTTTTAAAAAGTTTCGTTAAGTTTTTTAAAAAGCCGAAATATGTTCAAACTAATTGAGTTTAGTTAAAATAAAAGTTTTGAGCATAAAAAATAACTGGAATTATTTTATATGCATTTAAACACAGTTTCGTTAAGTTTAAATGTGTGCCTGAGGTAAGAAAAATTAATATATTTGACTCAAAACACATGAACGCTAAATGTTTATCATTTTAAAAAATCGTTAAGTCTGAAAAACTTTCGTTAAATTTGAAAAAGTTTCGTTAAGTTTCAAAAAGTTTCGTTAAGCTTGAAATATGGTTTGTTTAATATAAAAAAAAGCTGTATCTGATCTAATTTTATAATATATATCAATTTTTCAACGTTTCAACGAATCCATACAAAATTTAAATATAGAAATAAACTTCTTGATACAACTTTCATGTCTTCGTTAAGTTTTAGTAGGCATTTAAAGGTGAGAAAAATATTACTTTAAATTTTAAAATATTATTAAAATTAAAATATTATTATTTTTATAATATTAATTATAAATATTATTAAATATATTACTATTAAAATATAAAAAAAATTTTAATATTATTATTTATTATTTATTATTCAATTAAAATATTACTATTAAAATATTTCCATAAGGTTTATAATGGGTTAAATATATAAAATTTCAATTTTTTTGCTATAGTTAAGTTTTTATAAAGTTTCGTTAAGTTTTAAAAAGTTACCTTGAGCCCATAATCCTATATAACTAGATAAAATTAGATAAAGTTCTGTAAATTTAAGCAAAATTATAAGTTTCGTTAATTTTCAGTAGCTTAAAAAGATTTAATTATTTAATTGTAATCACTTCGTTAAGTTAAAGTAGGCGTTATAAGTTGAGAAAAACGCCTACATGAGTTTTCAAAAGCAATAAATTCAAAATTTTATTTTGTTTGCTTTCGTTAAGTTTTTTTAGAGTTTCGTTAAGTTTGAAACAATTTTATGAAGCACATTTACGTGTTTTTTTAATCAAAATTGGTTATATTTTTTTAAATCCAGCATCATTTTATGTTTTAAATTCAGTTTCAGAAGCTCAAAATACAAGTTATTTCCTAAAAACGCAGTTTTATCAATCGACAAAAACTTTTTAGGCATTTCAACGCTTAACTCTAGCTTAACGAAACTCAAACTAAAGACTTTGGTTGCTAATGACGCTAAGGTATATTTTCAATAACAGCTTTTAGCTCTTCTACAGTCGGCAAGCAGTTCAAAACTATTTTCCCAGCATTACTGTGGCTTCGTCGGCGTTGCCAACTATGTACATTTCGTAACTACTTTAATGCAATATACTTTATACTATGTATATCTATGATATTCTTCGAGCACTCAGTAAAATTCTCGCGCACAATTTCAATTAACTATTACAATAACACATTCAAAGCAACACATCCACCTACCTCCTCCCCTCACCACCCCTCCCCCCATGACTACACTTTTATACACTTTTACTTTTGCTTTTGCTTGCACTCTGCTTGCGGCACTAACTAGACTTGTACTCGTATAGTATGTTTGAGTCTTTGTAATTCGTTCAGCAGCATTTTTGTTAGCAAGGCAGGAAAAAGGAAATCGTCGCATTTCGCAAAGTCGCAAAACTTGTCAGGATTCCACTTATTAATACCCTATAACTATTAAGCTGGGCTACATACATATGTCTGTTTATTTTTAAATGTATGTTTGTATGTGCGACTGATATTATTGTGTTGACGTAATACTTGCAATTGTTGTAGTTTGCAGAGTTTTAATTAAAATCTTGCCGCTGGATTAAGAAGAACGCATGTGAATTCATAAAAATGTTTGATATTCAATTGTTGTTGGAGCAATACAATAAAATAAAGTAAAGCAAACAAAGAAGCTTGAAAGCATAAAGTGGCAAAGGCTTTGTTAGCTTTGAATATTTTTTCGACACAAGTGACATGCAATTGGAATGAAGCTTTGGGTGTAGGTTGGATATTTTTAACTTAAACAATTTGAAATTTAACATGTTATTTAATGAAAACTATGCTTTTCTTAACAATGAACACTAGTAATAACAGTAGTTAACAGTTTTTAAAATTTAACGAAGCTTTTGAAAACTTAACGAAAGTTTTTTATGTCATAACTCTTAATTATAATTGATTCTTAGGTATGTTAACTAATTTTTTGAGCCATATAACATTAATTTGAACTTAACGAAACTATTTAAGCCGCATAAATGGCCAAATTTGTGATTATATTCATGTTATTAAATCAAGACTCTCATGTATTTAGCAATGAATACTAGTTGTTTTACTAGATAACAATTTTCAGAACTTAACGAAACTTTTTTAAAACTAGACGAAAATTTTCAACTCCTCAATATTTGATTACAAATCATTCTAAGCTATGTGAAGTCCTTTTAAGTGCCATTCAACATAATCCAAAACTTAACGAAACTGCTTAAACCGTATTAATTAGACATTTTGCGATCGTGAAACATGTTTTTAAATAAAGAGCAATATTTCACAAATTAACGAAACTTTTTGAAAACTTAACGAAAGTTTTTTATTTCACAATTATTGACAATAATTTTTTCTGAGCTGTAGGAAATAATTTTGGGCAATCAATATTGATTTATTTTTATAACGAAACTGTTTCAGCCGCATAATTAGCTTATTTATATTCATGAAAAATGTTATTATATAAATTCTATAGTTTTAGTAAAATTTTTATTTATTTCATTTTTATTTTAAAAAAAGTTTTTATCGCACAATTATTGATTTCAATTATTTTTGATCTTTGTACAAATATTTAAACCATATTAATTAGCCATTTCATGATCATGAAACATGCTTTTCAGTGAAAACTTTATGTTTTGCAAAACTTTTTATTTATTTCATCCCATAGCGCACGTAATTACACCAAATAACAGTTTGATTCAACTTAACGAAACTTTTTGAAAACTTAACGAAAGTTTTTTATTTCATAATTATTGTTAACGATAATTTCTAAGCTTTGTTAAATAATTTTTTGGGATAAACAACACAAATTTAGATTTAAAGAAACACTTTCAACAGTTGTTATCATATCAGAACCCTGTGTTTGGCAAAATTTGTATTTATTTCATGACTTAACAGAAGTTATAACACTAACAACAGTTTCTCGCAACTTAACGAATCTTTTTGAAAACTTAACGGACATTTTTTATCTCATAATTATTGATTACAATTACTTCTTAGCTTTGTGAGGTCATTTTTGGGCCATAAAACGTTTATTTGAACTTGACGAAACTGTTTTAAAAGAATAAACTAGTCGTTTTATAGCCATAAAACATGTTTTTAAATCAAAACTATAGTTCAAGCCAGTTATTATAGTAAACAACAGTTTTCGCAATTTAACGAAGCTTTTTGAAAACTTAACGAAAGTTTTTTATTTCAAATTTACTGATAACAATTACTTCTTAGCTATGTCAAATCATTTTTAGAGCCATACAACATTCACTTAAACTTAACGAAACTGTTTAAACGGCATAAATTGCTCATTTTATGCCCAAAAAATTTGATCTTGAATCAAGGATATAGTTTAAGCACGTTATTAATAAAAACAACAGTTTTTGGCAACTTGACGAAACTTTTTGAAAACTTAACGAAAGTTTTTTATGACAAAATTAGTGCACATTACTGATTTTTAGCTATATAAAATAATGTTTTTGAACATAAAGCATTGTTTTAAACTTAACGAAACTATTTGAGCAGCATTAGTTAAAAATGCGTACTTTTTGACAAGTTAAATGTTGTTTGCTGTTTGCTTTTAAAGCAATTTTCCTCTTAGTCACTGCTCTATATATACTTTTGTATCTTGACGAAAGCCTGCCTTTTCCTATTTTTCTTATTGCCAGAGTTTTTTGTTTAATTAAAATTAGCAAAACAATTTGTTGATGTCTCTGATGTCTCTGTCAAATAAGTTTAATTAAAATAATGACATGAGTTGCAAGCTTTATAACTTGAAATATATCAAAAGTTCCCACCATTAAGAGAAATAATTTAAATTCTTGCAGCAACTCAAAAATAATGCTTGTTGGTAATTTGATCATGTTATGCTGGTTTTTTTTTAATGCCGTATTTTTTTATTTTTTACTTTTTTTTTTTGTTGCTCCACCAGAAAAGAAAAGAAAAATAAAAAGTTTTTAAATTTAATTCAAGCTGACTACAAGAACAACAACAACAATAGTAAGCAACTCATACAACGCTAATTGCGCGCCTAGCAAATGTTTAACTCAATTTAAGCCGTCAGAAAAGTCTGCGGCTGCGGCGGTAATTATGACGAAGTGAAAACTAGGCGGGGTCCACTCGAAAATGACAGTCATAGAAGTTTTTAATAATGTTTTTTTTTTGCCTGCAGGTTTTGTGCCGTTTTTAATTTTTATTGCTAAGCAGCGTCGAATTAAAGCAAAAACACTGTTTTAACTTCTCGAAAGTAAGGCTTCAAAGCTAGGCTGTGTGGCTATTATAAGGGTTGGGAATGATGACATGGCATAGCTGGTGTCTGTGACTGAGGTAAAACCATAGTCATCGTTATTCTTAGCAGTAGTTTTCAGCCTCATGCTAATTATGCAGTTTAAGCTTAATTTTTACTTTGAACTTAAGCGCTTGAAAAATTCAAGCAGCGTCTTGCGTTGAACTTGAGACAATTAGCAGCTCAATTGCTGCAATCAAGCGTTATCAAATTGTGATCTGCAGCAATCTGAGCTCAGCTCTTACTCGAGTTGCTAATGAGCCGCACACAGCATATCTAGATATGAGCTACTCTTAGCTTAAGCCAGCAATAGTTTTCGTTGAGTTTTTTTAATTTAAAAACTAATCTTCTTTTTTTTGTACTTCATATGTCTGTAGCGTGAGAATGTTTGCTTTGTGTAGCAATTATAAAAACTATAATCAAAACTTCATTTACCAGAAATTTTAAAATCATAAGCTATGTTTTGTGCTGCTGTTTTTCCAGCTCTTGCACATTCACTTGAAGTTGTTCAATTTTCATTTTAATTGGATTATCAGCATTTCTTTTAGAGCTACTTTCGAATTTTCCATTTTTTTTTTTATGCTCCTCTTTCCCTTCTACCGATTCTAGCTCATTGTTACGACGACTCTGACATGTGATAGGCTTCCATGTTGAGGTCAATGATATTTCAATCTTGCTGTCCATTAACTTAGCCAACAATGTTAACCATTTTTTCATTTAATTTTTTTTTCTTTTATGGATTTTTTTTATGTATTTGCCTCATTCCTTTTAACTGCTTTCCAAAGTCAATTTCAGTGCAGCCCTCTAAAACGTTTCGAATGGAATTGCATTTCCATTTGCATTGAACCTGCATAACAATGCCTGACTAGAAAGGCTTAACTTGTCGTCTATTGCTTAATTTAGCAGTCTTTGTTGAACAGTTTTTGTTTTGTTGCTCTATGCCTACCTGCCCAACGGTCAGTGCTGTTTACTTAATACCTTACTGCTAACCTGCCTTGACGTTTGTCTGTCTGTTGGTCTTCGTTTAATCAGGCTTGCCATGCACGATTTATATCAATTTCCTTTTTTTATTTCTAATGCCTGTATTTATTGAATCCTTTTATTAACTGGTTGCATTGTTTTTCAAAGTATTTTTCTCATTTCTCTTATATAAATGTTTCGTTAAGTTGCTTTGCCATAACTTAGAAGTGATTTAATCAAATAAAGTAGTTTTTTATAGAAATTTCAGAGCATTTTTATCAGTTCTACGTTGAAAAAAAGTTTCGTTAAGTTTTTCAAAAACTCACAAACATTACCATAATGAGTAAAAACTGTTTATAACGTTTGCTTTGCCTGTTGAATTAATTTTACAACTATTTCAAAAGTTTCGTTAAGTTTCATTTGCCAAAAGCAGTGTTTATTCAAAATTTCATTTACAGTTTTCTGAGTATTTTGCAAAATATTGAAGTCATTTTGTAGTCATTTTGCAAATATTAGTGATTTTACTTGAAAAAAAATTCTTTAAGTTTGTCTGAAGCTTCAAAAAGTTTACAAAATGTCGCAAATTAAGTTTAAAATAAATATTTTAGCAAATATTACACTGTGCTGTGCAAGCTTTTAGAATTATTCTAAAAACAAAGTTTCGTTCAGTTTCAAAAAACATCGAATTGCTTGCAAAATTATTTAAACTGTTTCTAAAAATTTTTAGAGCGCCATTTTCTTGCATAAAATAAAAAATAATTTTGAAATATTACAAAATTTCGTTATGTTATTTATATAAACACATCGATCAACTAATGCTTGATTTAGCGAAATTTTTTTATTTAAATAAAGTAACTGGTTATGAACATTTAATGGCTTACATTTGTGCAAAACTGACTAAAAAAATATATCGTTAATTTTTTTGGCGACTTTAAACTGCTTCCGGAGTTCGCCATTTATGTTATGAATATGTATTTCCTGTCCTGCACATAAAAAATTATAGGAAAAAAATAATTTTTCAACTTGTTTTCTGTCTTAAAATGTCGACTAATGTTTCGTTAAGTTTTCAGTTCAACAAAAACACAAAATTAAATTTAGTAGAGTTTTGTAAACTCACCTTGATTTCCTAGAAATAAACGTGATAACGCTTTAATTAAATCATCCGAAAACTTCAAATCGAATATTAAAAACTATCACTATTACACAGCTTAACAAAACGTGACCTATTTTTCTTCTTGAATCTTAAGGCTCAACCAAGTTATGCGTAAGCATACAAAAGTTAGAAAGCAAAAGAACATACTTGCTCAGCAATATATTGAGCCGACCAAGTTCTGCGTAAGCAATTTTTCGTTCAGTTTCTTAATTTTCGTTAACTTTTCAAAACTTGAGTGTGAGCGCTCGACACCGTATATTGCTTAGCAGAAAAGGGTTGCAACCTGTTTAATAAATAATTTAAATTTTGATTTAAGCACTTATGTATCGAAATTTTATTAAAAATTAGTAAAAAATGTATGTTTTAGACAGGATTTATTTATTAAGGGAGGTTTGTATTGACCGCTTTTTCAATCATAAAGCATGGATGAATTAACCAACTTAAAAAAATATTTTTTATAATTTTAGTTGGCAATCTTTTTCGACAAAAAACAAATTATTTTTTATTTGTCATTTCATTCGAATCGATTTATATTGAAATTTTTTTTCATGCTTACTTCGTTTTTAATTAAGTATGAAAAAGTGTGTTTTTGAACTTTTGAATACTTTTCGTTGACTTCTCTCTGAAACTTTTGTATGCTTACGCATAAGTTGTTTGAGCCTTTACAAAAAAATCATCAATCAATAAAAGTATCTGAATTCAAAGCAAAAACGTGCATAATTTAAATAATTACGCATTATTTGTTGAAAGTTAATTATTTCACAGCATTGGTGTAGTTAATAAAGTTTCGTTAAGTTTAAAAAATTGTTGAAATCTGCGCAAAATTACTTCTACTGCTTTAAGAATGAGTAATAAATCGTTTTTTGACACTAAAAAAGTTTCATTAAGTTTTTGAAAAGTTTCGTTAAGTTATTGAATTAGCATTAAATCATAACAGAACGTATAATAGTACATAAAAATTCAAATTACATTCAAATAACAAGTTATTTTAAGCATCGAAGGTTCGAAATTGAAAATAAAACTATTTATGAGCATTTCTGGGACACGATAGTAATAAAACGATATTTTAAGATAGTATAGCTCATATATGGGCTGCATACGCCTCAAATTAAGTTAAGTAGTCGTTTCATGGCTTAAGCATTTTTGTTTTGTTTTCAAAAAAAGTTTCGTTTAGTTTTTGAACTAGTTTTTCTTTGTTAAATTAGCAAAAAATATGGAGTTTTATTCAAAATTGTATGTTCTTTTAAGTATAAGTATAAAACTAAATTCCACATTAGCTAGTTTCGTTAAGTTTAAAAAATTGTTAAAAGCTGTGAAAAATGAATTTACCGCTTTTAAGATGAGTGAGAAATCATTTTTTACTTTCAAAAAGTTTCGTTAAGTTTTTGAAAAGTTTCCTTAAGTTCTTCAATTTGAATGGAATAATGAAATAAGCTATAAGAATGCAACTTATATACAAATTACAAGCTTTTTGAGTATTAAAGACTTTTTTAATAAAACTACAGTAGTTTTTGAGCATTTAAATTTATACCCACACAAAAATTGTCATTTTAAAATAGTAAAACGTACTGCATATGGCTGAAAATAAGATAAGTAGGCTTTTCATCAATTAACCACTTCCGTTACGTTCTCAAAAAATTTCGTTAAGTTTTCAAAAACTTTAAAAAGTTTTTAAACAAGTTTTTATTTCTTTATTTATATTTATTTGAGTTTCACACAAATTTTATGATCTTTTCAGCAAAAAACTACAAAATTTCATATCATAGATGCAGTTAGACAGTTTCGTTAAGTCTAAAAAATTCTTAAAAGTTATGCAAAATGACTTTAACTGAGTGAGATATCGTTTTTAATACGAAAAAGTTTCGTCAAGTTTTGGAAAAGTTTCGTTAAGTTCTTGATTTTAAACGCAATCATGAAATTAGCTATATAAATGCAAGTAACATACAAATTACTAGTTATTTTAAGTACTTAAGACTAATACACGGGCTGAATTTTTTAGGCTTTTAATCGTTAAAACAGTTTTTTTACGTTTTCAAAAAGTTTCGTTAAGTTTTCAAAAATTTTCGTTAAGTTTTTAAACTACTTTTTATGTCTGGAACAAGCAAAAAAAAATATAATTTTTCACAAATTTTATATTTTTTAATCATTTAACTACTAAATTTCACTTACAGATGCAGTTAATATAGTTTCTTTAACTTTAAAAAAATTGTTAAAACTTGCAAAAATAACTTTAAGTGCTTTTAAATGAAAGAGAAATCGTTTTTTGGCACTAAAAGAGTTTCGTTAAGTTTTTGAAAAGTTTCGTTAAGTGCTTGAATTTGGGTAAAATCACGAAAAAAGCTTTAATAGTGCAAATTATAGTCAAATTACAAGTTGTTTTAAGCATTGAAGATTGAAATTGAAAAAAATAAAACAATTTCTGCGAATTGAAATTTACAGCCACTCCAGTTCTTTGCTTTGACCCTTTTCATAGCTATTTTTACAAATATTTGCTTTATTTTCAGCTAAAATTTTTTGAGCATATTTGTTATACAAGCAATATAAAAACAAATATTTTCTTGTGCAAAATAGTGTCAAGTAGCCTTAAGATTTATTACAACTCTTGTCTTTAATTCATTTGAATTGAAACTCCTCATAATAAAAAGCAGTTTTAATACAGCCTATGTTTCGTTAAGTTTTTCTTTGAAAGCTGCACATATAAAGATACTTAAGCTATTTTTTTAAATTCTATACGCAGCATATACTATTGTAAGCTCCATCAAGTTGCTTACAACTACAAGTATCTCAACACAAAAGCGTCTGTCGCCCAATCCTTGCCACCCAATCGCGCTGCATCTAAGTGTGCCTCTAAAGAGCTTGCAAACGCTACGCTCTGCTTCTCTCGCTTATGTAAATAACTTAATGTAGCTAATTAAGTTTCCGCCAAAATTCTTTCGAATTGCAAGGTAGCAAAAATTAATTCCTTTTCCACCAAGGATTTCATCTCAATGGTAGTCTTAGAATTATGGCAGCAAAGCGTAAACGACAGTAATAAGCATAAAAAAGAACTTGTTAAAATGTTTTTAACTAAATGAAAGTAAATGAAAACAAGTTTTTTCTTTGCTTTGCATTGTTTTTTCTATTTGCATTAAAATTAAATTCAAGGCAAGAACTTAAAACTTAACGAAAGCAGCAGAACTCAGTATTAAGCAAGGAAATGCTACAGAAAGGCTTGCATATTGTAAGCAAAACAACAACAACAACAACAACAACAACAGCTAACTTCAACTCAACAGCAACAACAACAACAACTATTGCCATGTTCTACTGCAGCAGGTACACTAAACTGATGCCCAACATTATGCTTTGCTTGCAAATTATTAGCTTTCATTTGTTTTTATTGAAATTTTATGCATAGCTGTTGCAGTTTTGTTGTTGTTGTTGTATTTGTTGCTGTTACTATGATTCTGCCGTTGATGTTGCTGTTATTGTCAGTTAATTTTGAAATTTTGAAGAAAAATTCATGGCACGAGAGAGTGCAACAGCAGAGCACATAATAAATGAATGAGCTTTTGTGCAAAATAATTGGAGCAAATTTGAATTAAATTAATTGCACGAAGCTTAATAAACAAACATAAAACCAAAAAAAAAATTAAAAAACAAAAAATACGAAAAACCAAAATATTTGCTTACATAACAAAGTACGCAAAGTTTCGTTGAGTTATGCTGCACATGCAATAAATGCAAAGTCTTAGGTAATTGCAAGAAAAACAACAGTAATTTTTAATTAAATAGCTTTTGCATAAAATGTAAAACAAACTTTACGAAATGTGTGTGTGTGTGTGTGTGTGTGTGTGTGTGTGTGCGTGTAAGCAAGTTAAATATACATAATAAACTAAATTTGTTTGGTTATTTAAACCTAAACTTCTATTATTTGTAAGTACAATATGAAATGTTTGCATTTTTGTTAAAACAAAGCAACAAAAGACTTTCTCTTGCATTTGAAAGTTACGAATGGTCGAACTTATTGCTGTGCACAATGATAAAATACTTTCAAAAAGCTTTCGTCAAGTCACCACATATGAATGCAATGCAAATATTTTTGATTTTTCAACAAAGTTTTGCGCTTTTACTTACAATTTGAGCTTTTTTTAGTTTCGTTAAGTTTAAAAAGTAGCTATATAGTGACAAAATTTTTTGCATAAGCTCTGCAATGGTGCAAAAAGTAGTTTTTTGCTTTAAAAAAGTTTCGTTAAGTTTTTCAAAAGTTTCGTTAAGTTTTATAATTCGCCAAAAATTAATCGATTAGCTTAGTTTTTGCAAAATGTTCTGAAAATATATGTCAATAAAGCTTTTAAAGACAAAAATTTGACTTTTACTTTTCTTAAACTTTTACTTTAAAAATATGAAATTTTAACATTTATGGGAAAATAAGCAAGTAAATTTGTCTTGCTTTTTAAAGTAGCTATGAAAGCTGCTTTTTCCATGAACATTGATAACATGCATTAAAAAGATTTCGTTAAGTCAACAAAATGTCACCGCATGTGAATGCAATGCACTTATCTTTACTTTTTAAACAAATTAAAATTTGTTTTCCATATTTTTTATATATAAAGTTTAATTTATAGGGTATATTAAACTAAGTAATCGTTTCGTTAAGTTTACAAAGTTGCTGGGAGTATAAAAAAATATTGGCTTAAGCTCTGAAATGATGCAAATAGTGTTTTGTTGCTTTCAAAAAGTTTCGTTAAGTTTTTCAAAAGTTTCGTTAAGTTCCATAATTCGTCAAAAATGACTAAATAAGCATATTTTGCAAAATTTTCAAAAAAAAAAAGTAAATAAAGCTCTTACACATAAACATTTTCCGATTAGAGACTAAACTTTTATTATTTATGAATACAATATGAAGTTTTAAAATTTATGGAAAAATAAGCAGCAAGAATATTTATTAAGCATTCAAAACTAACGAAAATTCAAACTAATTGACAAAATCAATGATTACATACATTAAACAAGCTTTCGTTCAGTGAATAAAATGTTTCTACATGTCAATAAAATGTACTAGCTTTAAGTTTTTCATCAATTTCAATTTAGTTTAAAGCTGGATTATGATTTTTTTATGTCTAGTTAAAGCTAAATAGTCTCGTTAAGTTTAAAAAATTGCTTAAGTTTAAGAAAGGTTATAGGAAACGATCTTAAATGTTTTTAACAGTGTGTTCATGCTTTAAAAAAGTTTCGTTAAGTTTTTCAAAAGTTTCGTTAAGTAATGAAATTAGTCAAAAACTATTAAATAATTTCAATTTTCGGCAATTTTACTAAAAACAATATTTATTTAGCTCAAATTGATAACATAATCAATAAAACTGCATTTTTGTACCTTGATTCTTTTTGTATTTAAAGAATTTAATGAAATTGAGACTAACAACGTCCAATGAATGGTAAGTGCTTGAAATTGTTTGCTTTACAATTTTAGATCAATTTTAGACTTCGTTAAGTTTTTCAAAAGTTTCGTTAAGTTATCAAATAAGTCGAAAATTTTGAAATAAGCTTTAATAATGCCAATTTTCTTAAACCCATGTATATTTAGCCTTAAAAAGCTCAAATAACTTACATAAATAATAAAACTGCAAGTTTTAGCCTCAATTTTTTTTATTGTTCAAAAAATTCAATGAAATTTAGACTTTCAAATCGATTTTTGCGCATTTTAAGCTATGTCAAATGAAAGATAAGTGTTTAAAAGCGTTTGATGTAGAATTTTTGAGCATTTTGTAGGCTTTGTTGAGTTTTTCAAAAGTTTCGTTAAGTTATCAAATAAGTCAAAAATTATAAAATAAGCCACAGTAATGGCAATTTTTCTTAAAACTATGTTGGTTAAGCTTTGGTTAATAAAACTTAAACTTTAACCTTGATTTTTTGAGTTTAAAAACTCAATGATTTAGAATTACAAATCGATTTCTGTACATTTTAAGCTATGCCCAAAGAAAGTTAAGCATTCAGAAGTTAAATATACAATTTTGCAGCATTTTTTAGGCTTTGTTAAGTTTTTAAAAGTTTCGTTAAGTTTCGTTAAGTTATCACAATTACTAAAAATAATTTTAAAGCAATAAAACTGCGTTTTTACACGGTTTTTTTGTGTAATTGAAGTATTTTGTGGCGAGATATGCATAAAAGAGACTAAAAAAGTAGTTTATTTACATTTTAACTTAGATTCAAACAAAGATAAGTATTTGGAAAGACATTCAATGCAATTTGCAGCATTTTAAAAGTTTCGTTGAGTTTTTCAAAAGTTTCGTTAAGTTTTCAAAATAGATAAAATTTAATAAATAGATCATTACTTTGCCTAAATTAGCCTAAATTTCATAGCTGAAGTTAGAATTTCAAGAAAAATTATGAAATTTCAAATGAATAAGCCCGGAGTTTGTACGTGTTATGTGCAAAAGTTGTGACAAATTTTTTTTTGTTAGAAAAAACTCCAAAACTTGTATGCATTTCGTTTGTTCTTGAAGTGATTCAGTGAAATTTTTTTATACATTACAAAATGTTTATGAAAGCTGCTGCAAATATTTCATAAAGCCTTAAACATGACAAATATTTCACATTAAATTTTTACTTTTAAGCTTTTAAACAAATCATAACCCTTTCTAGCCGCTACACTCGAACAAATTTAATCATCTTAGCGAATATAATAAAAGCACTTGTTAATATATAGCAGCAGGGGTAAAAAATTTACTGCTTATTGTTATTTATAACTGCCAACAATTTTTGCACTCCAGCAACCTTTAACAGCAACAACACATTAAAATACGTCCCCTTTGCCAGGCTTTTCAGGCATTTCTAGCTATACTAATCCATTTTCCATGCATAATTTACGTTGCAAATGTATTGGAAGCAATTTTAAATTGATTGCTCTAAGCTGCGCAGTCCAACAAATGCTGCACAACAATATTTTGGTATCAAGAAAAATGTACACAAAAAAAAATTTATAAATAAAAATTGAATATAATAAAACTGCTGCTCTTCAATAGAGCGATATGGCATGCGTCGTCTCTGGCTCGTCTCGTCTTGTTGGCAATAAGCGGATTATTATTTTGTAAATAATTGTAAAAAGGTTTGCCAGACCGCTTATGGTTAAGAATATGCAAATATCAGTGGAGTCTGGCAACAAAGCCGGCCAAGCAAAAACTCTCAAGTGACCGCAGCAAGCAATAAAGAAAATTTAAATTGCAGCAAAATAGGGAGCGCAGAGCATGAAAACAGCTTCTTTACATGGAGCTTAAGATTTCTTTGCATAGAGCTTAAAGCTGCTAGGCAACATTTGCTTAGTTTTCCTTTGGGTATGTTTTGGGTATGTTGTTTGTCTGGGTTAAAACATTAATATTTATATCTTTATTAAGCTTAAGAAACTACTTGAAATGTTGTTATATAAAATTGATATATTTTGTATTCATTTTCTTGAGGAAAGCTCTATCTAGTAACGCATGAAACAATTTAGCTTTTAGAGCAGCTTTAATTTAAAAATAATCTTTGAACAGATACATTTGTTAAGTTTTCATATTATTTCATTTCAATCTAAAGAATTTAAGAGTGTTTTTTTCATGCCTAAACAAAATTACAAATAGCTCTATTCCAGCCATTTGCCTCATATAGCACAGCTCATTAAGTTTACCCATAACCGTTATCACCAGCAGCACTCACATTTTTTTTTTAAAAACATTTCAAATTTTGACAGCAAAACTTTTAAGAACACGCACGCATGCCACCAAAAAAGCACATTAAAACAACATAAAACGCACAATATTCGACTTAACGAAAGTTTCTCAATATCAACGATTAATAATTATTAATCAATTAGCTCAATTAAAAATAACAATGGATAGCATCATTTTGGTAGCTGCTTGATATAAACAATCTGCTATATTATTTTTATTATTATTGCTCAACCTCCAGAGATTAGTGTGCGCGCTGTTATGCAAGCAAACAAGCCAAAGATTGATGATGCTGCTTTACTGAGCGTGTGAGTTGCCCAAAATAAAAATTATCTTTTTGGCAGACAGAAACAGTTAAGTGTTAATCCATTAAAATTTTTGGGCGTCAAGAACCTCCAAAAGTGGCCAAGCCATGGCAACAGCAACAGCAACAACAGCAGCAGCAGCAACAAAAGAATGCAGATGCTGCTATAGAAATTAGAAGAAAAAAAATTACTCACAGGAAATTTCAAGAAATGCTGATGGAAAAACATGAAACACAAAACAAAAACCGGTCATTCACATCGTTTTTAATCTCAACGGTGTTGAACTTAAGATGAACAAAAGCCAGTCGAATATCTTTAATTCGATGCTTTATTAGTTGGGTTGGAAGAAAAAAATATGGCGTCACTTAAAGCCATGATTCATTTTTGGTAAAAAGAAATGCTGACTTTTTGTTTTGATGATGTTTTCCTAGTCTTGAAAGAAACATCAACAATTTATGAGAAAACAACACACAACGCAAACTTAACACAACTGTTTTTCTGTCTGATGTGAAGTACAATGCTTAAATTTACTGTTTTTTCCTATTATTTAAAAACAAATAGCCGTTAACAACTTAACGAAACTTTAAATTACTGAGGTTAACATTTAAGTTACAATTAACATTTCTTGATTAAATAGCAATTTATTTATTTTTCAAAATATTTTAGTGTTTTGAGTCCACAGTAATGCATTTCAGCTTATATATGCAGCTTTAATGCTTTCGTTAAGTTTAAAAAACGCTTTTGGATTTAGGAAAATTACTGCATGCTCTTTAAATGGTTAAACGTCATATTTTGTGCACTTTGAAAGTTTCGTTAAGTTTTGAAAAAGTTTCGTTAAGTTCTCCAATGGGTTAAAACTAATTCAGTTAGCAATAATTTGCAAATTATCAACAAAAATTATAGTTTCCGTGCATTTAAAAGTTATAGCTGCTGAAAACATAGTTTCGTTAAGTTTAAAAAATGGTTTTAGAGTCAAGAAAATGACTGCATGCTCTTTGGTATGGTTCCAAAATTAGTTTTTTGCACTTTTAAAGTTTCGTTAAGTTTTTCAAAAGATTCGCTAAGTTCTCGAATTGATCAGAAAATGTTAAAGCAACGATTATTTGCAAAGTTTTGCTCACTACAATTACTCACTTACAGTTATTCAGCTAAAATTGCACTTTCTGTGCACTTTCTAGTTATAGCTACAGCAAATAAAGTTTCGTTAAGTTTAAAAAATGGTTTAAGAATTAGAAAACTGAGTGCATGCTCTGCAAAATAATTGAAAAATAAATTTTATCCACTTAAAATGTTTCGTTAAGTTTTTAAAGTATCGTTAAGTTCTCGAATTGCTTGAAATTAATTATTTAAGCGTTTATTTGCAAATTTTTGACACTTAACTTCGTCACTTATAATTATTATTCAGCTTTAATTTCAATTTAGGTGCACTTTCTAGCCATGGCTACAGCAAATAAAGTTTCGTAAAGTTTAAAAACTGGTTTTGGAGTGAGAAAAATGATTTAATTGTTAGTTTTTGCACTTAAAAGATTTCGTGAAGTTTTGAAAAAGCTTCGTTTAGTTGTCGAATTGGTTCAAATTAATTAAGTAGACGTTTATTTGCACATTTCTGCACATAAAAATGCTTCACTTGTTAGTTATTCACCTAACCTTTCAATTTCTATGCACTTTTAAGTCTTAGCTAGAGCAAGTATAGTTTCGTTAAGTTAAAAAAACGATTTTGAAGCCATAAAAATTACTGCATGCTTTACAAAATTGTTCACTAATATGTTTCGTGCACTTAAAAAGTTTCGTTAAGTTTTGCAAAAGTTTCGTTAAGTTGTGGAATTGGTCAAAATTTGTTAAATAAGCGTTTATATGCAAATTTCTGCACCAAAAATGCTTCAATTAATTTGCTAAAATTGCAATTTCTGTGCATTTTCAAGTAAAGCTGGAGCAAACATCGTTTCGTTTAGTAAAATAGTTTAAAAAGAGGTCTTAGTATTAGAAAAACTATTCATACTCTAAGAAACAACACTATACTCTGCAAAAAAAGTTATTTTTTGCATGTTTAAAGTTTCGTTTAGTTTTGCAAAAGTTTCGTTAAGCTATCGAATTAGCTTAAATTTATAAAATAAGCATTAAAATGTAACAACAAGAAAAATATACTCAAAATACTCATTTTAAAGGCTCAACCAAGTTATGCGTAAGCATACATAAGCTAGAGAGCAAAAGAACGTACTTGCTCAGCAATATATTGCGTCGCCCAAGTTGTGCGTAAGCAATTTTTCGTTCAGTTTCTCAATTTTCGTTTACTTTTCAAAACTTGAGTGTGAGCGCTCGACACCGTATATTGCTAAGCAGAAAAGGGTTGCAACCTGTTTAATAAATAATTTAAATTTTGATTTTAAACACTTATGTATCGAAATTGAATTAAAAGTCAGTAACAAATGTATGTTTTAGACAGGATTTGTTTATTAAGCGGGGTTTGTATTGAAATTCACCCCTATTTTTAATCATAAAGCATGGATACATTTACCAACTTATTAAAATTATAAAAAAATATTTTTTTATAATTTTAGTTGGCAATCTTTTTCGACAAAAACAAATTATTTTTTATTTGTCATTTCATTCGAATCGATTTATATTGAAATTTTTTTTCATGCTTACTTCGTTTTTAATTAAGTATGGAAAAGTGTGTTTTTGAACTTTTGTATACTTTTCGTTGACTTCTCTCTGAAACTTTTGTATGCTTACGCATAACTTGTTTGAGCCTTAAAGTTAAAGCTGTAGCTGATATTGATTCGTTAAGTTTTAAAAAAAGTTTCACAGCAACACAACTTACTGCAAATGCTTGGAAATGTTAAAAATATAAGTTTTGTGCATTTTTTAAGTTTCGTTTAGTTTTTTAAAAGTTTCGTTAAGTTAGCAAAGTAGCTCAAATTTATGAAATCAGCATTAAGGGCTAACTATAATAGCCACATGCTGGCATACGCTTATGTCAAGAACTGAACGGAAAGCCAGCCGGCTGTTTTCAAAATCGAAGAATGCCCATAATTGCCCGACGTTGGCTTTCAGAAGTGTCACAAAATTATTTTGTTTTGTCTGTGATTATTTGTCAGTTTTTTTGAAAAAAAAAATATATAAAATGATATAAAAATAATAAATTAACAAAAACAACCCTTGTTGCTTTGCTTGAACTGTATGAAATTTTTATTTTCAATTTGTTTTTGACACTTGCCTATGCTGTGAGCGATTTGAATCGCTCTCCAATAAGCCAATGAAAGTCAACGAAACTTAATGAAACTGTGGCTATTCCAATTATGGGTATACTCATATATTTATATGAGCTCGCTTTCATTTTGACAATTCAGTCTGCCAGCATGTGGCTATTATAGTTAGCCCTTTAGAAAGCAAGAGCAAGAAAAATTCTTAAAAATACTCCCAAAAATACTGTATCGCAAAAGTACCTAGCATGTGCTTATGGGTTAAGCATTTCATTTTAACCTTTCTTTTTTTTTGGTATACAAAACTCTAAATCATTTATCAAATTATTATTTAGCTGTGTTGACAACTTTTGTGTGCTTCGTTCAGCTTCGTTAAATATATTGTCTTCGCTCTTTCGCACGCTATCGATGACAAACAAAACTTTGCAATAGCCACACCCACACACCGACCACCCAGCCAGCCGAACTGGTTAAAAGAAACTTGAAAATAATTGTTCACTCTTGTGATCTCGCCTATAAATATGCAACAATTGCTGTTGAACGACAAACGCTGAGCTCGTTAAGCAATAATAATTTAGTGCTTCAATAAGATAACGACGTATCGACTACAGTACTTTTAGTTTTAATAAATAACAATGACTATTGCCGACTGCATGCAGTCGAATCTACATAATATTTCTACCTTATCCACCCAAGTCATTCAAACCATCCAAACCACCCTTGAAATTAATTTGATTTTTCCGCTATTGGTCGCTTGGTCTCTTGGTCGTTTCGTTGATTTTTGCAGTTTCGTTTTCATTTCCATCCACTTCCTTTTTTTTTTTTGTTTTTGTATCTAATTCCATTATTATCTTTATTTTCTTCTTCATTTCGGTTTATGTTTATTTGTTGTGTTTTTGTTTTTATGACATTACAACAAACTAGTATTTGTTGTTTCAGCTTGAATCAACTTGAAACTAATGGATCGTGCGCCTAATTTTATGTGACAAAATATAAACTAAAATGTTGTTATTTCGAGCCCACGAGTTTAGCTGGCACAAAAGAAGACACAAATGATGCTTTCTTTCCTTCACCACCCTCAATTTAATGCAAACATCATATCTTGTAGCTGTATCTTTTCTATATTAATAGCTAAATCTGTGTTGCTTGTTGTAACTGCCGTCTAGATATATATTTATTTTTTTTTGTCGTATTTTTCTGAAACAATAAATCAAACTACTTTGCGTCCGAAAATTGTTTACACACAAACACAATTTGAACCCAGCCAGAAAATATGCCACCCTCTCAGTTCATACACTGTCCGTTGAATTTTACATGACCCCCACCTCCACCTATCATTAAGCAAAAAAAATCAACTTAACGAAGCTGAAATGAAGTCATCGCTGCTGCTGCGTTCCATTTTCAATTTTGAACGCATCCTTGCGGTAACAAGCAAGTGAGTGCGGCAGGATATCAAGTTGCAGAGTTGATTTAATAAAATTGTCTGCGTTGTCTTTGTTGTTTTTGTTGTTATTGATAGCTTTTCAAGAGTTGTTGGATTTTGCTATTTCATTTTATGTCTTGTTTTTATGTGTCTGCTAGTTTTATGTTAAATCTACATAGAAGTTTTTTTGTCACTAAAATTTCCGCAATTTTGAAAATTAAAACGTAACGACGACTACTTTGATTTATCTTCATTGTGCGTTGTTGTAATTTTGGGCAGGGGCTTACTCAGTGGGTGAGCAATAGTGACATCATTATAGAAAATTAAATTAAGGCAATATCTAAATTTATGTAACTGAGCTTTGAAATGCTGTTTCAAATTTTTCTGAATTCAATAAAGCGTTAGAAAAGTTTCGTTAAGTTGCAGAGATGGTGTTAAAAACTATGTATTGCTTTTTTTAGTGAGATAAAGTAAAGCTTACTAAGCAAGTGACATAAAGTTATGATATTTTGTATATAAGCTGGTTGTTAGACTGAAAAAATTAAAGTTTTCTATGTTCGTTAAGTTTATTTTATTACAAAATAATATTATTTATAGTTGTTTAATTTTGTAAAACATTTGTTTTTGTTTTTAACAGCAAAATAATGTAAAAACAATCTTAAACTCTTGATGCAGCAATTATTACAGAACCAAAATTTAAATTATATTAACTAAATATAATAATATAAATATTTGCGTTCAAATAGAGTTTCGTTAAGTTTGCCATGAGTCATTAATATGTTATATTTTCACTTTTTGTGAATAAAAAAAGCAGCCTCAATCTTCTAAAATGAAAATCCAGCATTTTTAAACTTTCGTTAAGTTTTCGTTAAGTTTATTTTAGGGAATTTTGTAAAGCTTTAATTCAAAATTGTACAAATACAAACATATTAATTGTTTTAAGTGCTTAAAAAAGATAAACAGTCAAAGAAAAGTTTCGTTAAGTTTTAAAAAATGTCTTCAGTAAGTTCAATTAAAGTTCTTTTGAAAGCCAAAACAATAATAATGCAAACATTTTTGTTAAACTGCATTATTTTTGGTATTAGATGACATTTTTAATAAATAAGCACAGTTTCGTTAAATTTTCTTTTTTATATAAATTTTTTTGCATTGAAAAACTCTTCAAATATATACAAAACTAGACCAAATAGCGCTAAAACTGTATGAAATAAACATTTAAGCGCAAATAAATTTTCGTTAAGTTTGCCATGCCTCATTAAAACGTAAAATTTTTGCTTTTTGCAGCTCAAAAATAATAATTCTGACCTTTTAATAATAGTTTTGACATTAAAAAACTAATTCACTCATTTTTAAACTTTCGTTAAGTTTTCGTTAGGTTTCTTTTATAGAATTTCGTAAAGTTTCATTTCAAAAATAAACCAATACATACAGATTTGTTGTTTTAAGTACTTCAAATAGGTAAATAGTGAAATAAAAGTTTCGTTAAGTTTTAAAAAATGTCTTCAGCAAGTTCAAGTTAAGTTCTTTTGAAAGCCAATTCGATAATTATGCAAATATTTTCCTTATTTGCCTTATTTTTGTAGTAAGATTACATTTTGAATTAATAATCAAAGTTTCGTTAAATTTATTTATTTATATGAAATTTAATGTATTTGCATTTAAAAAAAAATTTAAATTATTATAGACAAGACAAAATGGCATTAAAACTGCATAAAATAAATATTAAAGTGCAAATAGAGTTTCGTTAAGTTTTCCACGCACCATTAAAAGCTAAAATTCTGTCTTTTAGCGGCTTAAAAATAATAGTTCATAACTTTAATAATAGTTTTGGGCTATAAAAATTAACTTCACTCATTTTAAAACTTTCGTTAAGTTTTCGTTTGATTTATTTTAACCAATTCCGTAAAGCTTCATAACACAAATGAACCAATTCACACAAGTTATTGTTTTATGTGCTTAAATTAGGTAAATAGTGAAAGAAAACTATCGTTAAGTTTTAAAAAATGTCTGCAGCAAGTTCAAGTTAAGTTCTTTTGCAAGCCAAAACAATAATAATGGAAAAATGTATATTTATTTGTATTACTTTTAGCATAAAATGATATTTCTAACAAATAAGTAAAGTTTCGTTAAGTTTATTTATTCTAATTTTACTGTATTTGCATTAAAAAAATTTTAAATACATGGCTTATCTGACAAAAAAGCATTAAAATTGTATGAAATAAATATTAAAGTACATTAAGAGTTTCGTTAAGTTTGCCATGCCTCATGAAAAAGTAAAATTCTAGCTTTTTGCAGCTTAAAAATAAACGTTTTGAGCTTTAAAAACTAAAATCACTAATTTTTAAACTTTCGTTAAGTTTTTCTTTTTTAAGAACTTCGGAAACGTTATTTATTTTTTATCTCAAACGTCAAATTGTGCACAAATTTGTTAATTTAATTGCTTAACAAAGTACGAAGCGATAAAAAAATTTCGTCAAGTTTTTGAAATGTTTTTATTAAAATAAATATTATTATTTTGAAAATGCAACAGCATGCTACGCAATAAATTTAGCATAACTGCTTCGTTTTAAGTAACGCATTATAGTTTTAATGAAGGTATGTTTAGTACATGCCAAATTGTGGCGGCCTTGGCGGTGCGTGCTAAGTGTGTTCAATCCTCACATCCGAGAGAAAGTTTTCATACGATTTAGAAAATATGAGTTTCCTTTCATTACCATGGAAAAAAAATCCCTGTGAAAGCAAAGTTTCGTTAAGTTTTACATGCCTTAAGCCCTTCGAGGCGACATAAAGGTAAAGGTGTAACATACATAAAAGCGATGCAAAAACAATAAAAAGCAAAAATTAAAACTAACAAATACAAAATTTAATTAAAAGCGACAATTTTTTGATTGTGTTGAACAAAACGATATTTCTTTTTTAAAAGTGAATTATTTCAAAAAAAATTTTAAAAAACTTGTTATTGAAAAAGCTGCAGAAATGCTTCGTTAAGTTACGTTGCTTGAGTAAATTTCTAAGCTCAGCATATTTTTCAGCTCAAAAAAAATGTTTCTTCACATAATAAAAAAAACTCTTCGTACTCAAATTAATATTAAGAGGTCTTTCGTTAAGTTTTATTTAAAACCAAACCAAAGGCTTTATTTACAAAATGACTCAAAATGGAAGGTTAATAAAACTAACTATAACTGAATAAAACTATATTTTGATAATTTTTTTTGGCAAAATAATATATTATGCTCATCAAAAGAGTTTCGTTAAGTTGATGAATAGTTTTAAACTAGTCAAAAAGCAAACAATTTTATGATTATACTTTTAAAAGTATTTTCAGCATAAGCTTCGTTAAACTTTCAAAAAAATTAAAGTCAATTAAAGGTCAAACTTTAAAAAAACTTTCGTTAAGTTTAACATGATTTGTTTTAACTTTTTGTGTACAGATATTCGTGCTCCAAAAACCAACAAAATAAATCAATCCTTAGAGTTTTCAACTATGTTCAGTAAAACTTCAAAGCATAGCTTCGTTAAGTTCGTTAAATGTTTATTTTAGGCTACAAACAAACTTATTTGCTATGATTTTCATTTATTTTTATGAAGTTTGTTTACAATTTTCTAATTTCAAAGCATTTTAGAGCAAATATGAGTTTCGTTAAGTTTTACTTTATTGAATTAAGCGAAAATTTTCAAGTTTTTATTTAAATAAAAAGCTTTAAATAGCATTTTTATGTATTAAAAGAAGCTGTGAGAGTAGTTTTTAGAAAAAAAAGTTTCGTTAAGTTCATTAGATGCCCCAAAAAATCTTCTAAATTCCATTTCTAGTACACCATTTCAATCATTTCTTGTTGAAATATTTGTTTTCAAAATATAATAAGCAAAAGTTTCAATTGCTTGACTAAGAAAGGTTCGTTAAGTTTTTTTTTGCACTTTCATCAAAAATTACTGAAATATTTTCTAATTAAATCTTGTTGTATGTGACAAAAACAAATTATTATAATTGAAAGTGTTATTATTAGAGTGACCGAAAAAGTTTCGTTAAGTTTTTTTTTATAGTTGCTTACAAATTTGTCTTAATAACTAATCTTGTAAAATTTATTTTGTTTTTTTAATCACAAAAAAATTTCGTTAAAATTTCCATGATTCCTAACTAACATTAGTTATGTAGCTGGTCTAAGAAAGTTTCGTTTAGTTTTTTTTTTTCAATATAATCAAAAATAACTTAATATTTTCTTGTTAAATCTTGTAGCATATGACAGAAAAAATAATTATAATTAAAGGTGTTATTAGAGTGACCGAAAAAGTTTCGTTAATTTTTATTTTTTTTTTTTAATTTTCGTTAATATTTTTTTTTATATTGGCTTAAACAATTTTCTTAATTAATAATTATGAAAAATGTCTTTTGACTTTTTTTGAGTCACAACGAAATGTCGTTAAATTTTCCATGATTCATAACTAACTTACCGACTTAGGAGGTCATAACAACCCATGTTCGGGTTTCGTTTAATTTTCTTCATCAGTGTTTTTCCTTAACATTCAAATTATTTGCATGATTTTTACACACAAAATACTTTCGTTCAGTTTATAAATATTTTTTATAATATTTTTTTCCAACATATTGCCCGTTGTTCTAAATATGTTACCCTTTTTGGCGGCGCATAAAAATAGATGCTCTTAACAACTGCAAAGCCACTTAAGTAGCTGCTATACAACAACAGAGTGCGAAGTGGTGGAGTTAATTAAATTTAGAATCACTAGACGTTGTGGCTGAGGCGACTAGCATAGAACAGGCACTAAAAATAGCCAGATAAGCACCAAAGCATGCCACTGAAGCAAGGAATCCAAACAAAACAAAAAGTAAATTCACTGCACTGAATGGCAACCAGTCAATGTCAAGCAAATAATTCTGCGCAACGAATTAGTAAAAACACAAAAAAAAAAAAAAAATAAATGTGTACTCTTCTAAACTACTCAATGATACAACATAAAAGTAGGCGCAGCAAAAAAAAGAAAAAAAAATTAAGAATGTCAAAAAGAATTCAGACTTCAAATAGAGCGCCTACCACGCCACAGACAAAGCTGGACATAAGCATGCAACAATTTGTAGCATGCCAGAAAAACAACAAGACAAAAATGTTAATACCTTAGCGCCCAGCGACAAGATGAGACACAGTACAACGTAGAAAAAACTAATTGAGTTGTACGCACACGCCGAGCGTATTATTATTATTATTATTATTATTATTCGACTTAAAAGAATTAGACAAACGCTCACTCAACGTTCGTCGTTCGTCTCACCCTAATATGATGATATACCGCAGCGCACACGTTGGCTTTAAGGGTACAAAAATATTAGGGTATCCGCTTAAGAATACTATAAAGAACTACAAAAACAACAATAGAGTCTGTTGTTATAATGTTGACATTGGAGGATTAGGCTTTTTTTTGTTTTGTTTTCCTGATTATTTAGACGCGTGTATTAAAGTAATAAAAATTACACGGTCATCCTAGACAGCAGGCACAAAATTTCCGAGGCAAGGGACACACTCAAATTTGTTGTAACAAGCAAAAGCATTAACATTAAAGGCGCTCGCTCAAAATATGTCAAGTTGTGTCAGTTTTTCAAAATTGCCAAAACAGATGTTTCAACAGATGATGTGTTCAAAATCACAAAATCATGTTATATAGGATGATATAGTGTTTAGAAAGGATTTTAGAGGATTATAAAAAAACTAATGAGGGAAAAATCGGAAACCAAAAACCTCACAGATTATGCAGTGGTTTTAGAGAAAGTAAAGATTTTGAAAGTAACAACCACAGACAATGATTAAAAAGATTTATTTGATGTGTTATATAAACATGACAGATGAGACACTTAGATGAACAATGTTTCAAGATTGGAAATTGTATGTCAATAAAGGAAGTTGTCAATTATTCAAAAAATATTTTCAGATATAATGTGTTAAAAATAATTAATCAGTTTTTACTGTTGAGTATCGATTTTTTAAATGAGCATTCAATATATCAATTATAGGTGTGAACGTGTCTCTAAGAAATTTTTCTTTGCCTTTCGACTGTACATTCTAGAATGATCATCCAAAAAGGCTCCAAAAAGATGTGAGGCGAATGCTACTAGATAATTCTTTTTATTTAAGTATTATCTTTATACTCATGTCATGTGGTTTTTTTCCCCTTTTAGCAGATTTATAGTGATCGAAATTGCTTTGTGCGCTTCTGACAAAATCAATCAGAGATGCAAAATGTTTAGTTGCAATGATCATGATCATCGTGTTACTCTATAAACTTATGCTTATTTTATAAATTGTTCTCAAAAGATCATTCAATATCACTGTTAAGCGATTGAACTCAGCTTTTTAAATTTTTTTTTTTTTTGTTTTTTGTTTTGTAAGGATTTGCCTCGTATCTTGCTTATCCTGATGGATACTTGTGCCGGAAAATTGCACTGAAAGGGCTATAAATTTGATGATAACTATAAAGTAAAGCAACAAGACAACCATCTAGTTTCCGAGGCTAACTTCAGAACTTTATTTACACCTAAACATTCTATCATAATTGTTCACCGTTTGGTTGAACCTGAAAATAATTGAACAAGTTTTGAATGAATTGGTTGTATTCTACGGCTTCTGAAAACAATTCAATTTCGAAATTTTTATTGTAAGTACAGTACAACTTCGATAATCCGGACACATATAGTTTAAGGATCGTTCGGATTATCGAGGTTGTCCGGACTATAGAAGTCCATTTTTGAGAAGAAACATTTTTGAAGCAATATTGATGAAATAAAACAAAGTTATCAATTCGTTCAACATATGTTTATTAAAAAAAAAAAACTCGCTTGTAGCAACGTACACGTGGCAGAAGTGAAACTTCTAAAACAGTAAAAAATAAGAGAGATTTTAATGTGAAATAGAGAGAAAAAGTATCTGAAAAGATTTTCAATCAATACGAAATGGAATAACATTCAATAATATTCATTATGTGAATACGAATAGAATAATATTCATTATCACATGTTTACTGTTATCTTTTAAATTCTTTTTAAAATCTTTTTTTTCTGACAAAAATAAAAGTTATTTTGTGCCTTATATGTTTTCTGTCAAAAATAACAGTTACTTTTGACTTTTATATACAATTTGTATTTTTTCAAAGGGGATTTTAACGTCTAAAAAATTATTGATACCATTATTTTCATCTCGGAGACATTTTACATATGGGGCATGGCGTCAACAGTTCAATCTGTCAAGCGGCCTTTAAAAAGACTCAAATTACCTGATATTTTTGACCGCAAAAAATAAAAGTCACAAATTAACTGTTATTTTTGACGCGCTCTGCTCCTGTTGAAGCTACTTTTATTAGCTTCGGGACATTTTTTGGTGTGTCAAAAATGATTCAGCAATTATTTCTTTTTCAACACTTTTTGCTTTTAATTTTATATTGTATTAACTTTTTTGCATGTTGTCAATCATCTGTCAAGTTTTTTATAACAACCAACGTTATGATATGCTCTTTCAAATTAAGCTTTAAGCTCAACAAACAGGCAGTCGAATTTTTCCGCTAGAGTCTGTTGCTTTTTCTCCACACATTTTTTATATTATATAATGTAATATACAGCATTCCAAGCTTAAAGAAATAAATTTTCTGTGCAAACTCTTAGAATGAAAATTAAATGGTACGGACCAAAACGCGTTCTTGAGACATCATTTGTGTCTGTATCATTTGCATAACTATCATGAGCTATCAAGAAAAAAATTTGTCCGGATTGAAGAGGTAAAAATTTGGAACTGTCCGAATTATGGCAGTGTCCGAATTATTGGAGTGTCCGAATTGGCGCATGTCCGGACTGTAGAAGTTGTACTGTATTATTGTTCGTAGACAATTCTTAGCAAAAACAAAATACAACAAACATGTGTCAGCGGTTCGAGGCCCCTCTGAGACCAGGGGCTTTGAAACAGTGCTGTGTGTGGCTTTATGGTAGAACAGTTCATATCTACCGATTTGCTTGAAATTTCGGCTATGAAACTCTGAGGTTTAAGTATATATCGTCACCTAAAATGCAAAAAGACGTAACAACACTTTTTATATTTTCAAAGAAGAAAAGGAAAGTGTCATAGAAAAGTACATATTTGAGATTTAAAAACCAATCCATGTTTTGAATTTCGTTAAAACAATAATTTTTTTTAGAAATATGAGTTTGAAGTTTAGGAAGACGGTCAAGTTTAGTCAAAATAATTATAATAAATCAAAAATTATATATTATATTTTTTTGTTGTTACGGCTTTTTGCATTTTAGGTGACTATATGTTGTTCTCATTACATGAAAAATATTAATAAACCATGTTTTGTGTTTTTCAAAAACCAATTTTAATTAAACAAAAAATCAAGAATTTCGGTTTATTCGAGAAAAGGGCTTTTCGAGTCAGGATATTCGACTTTTTCAAATTATCTTTAATCAACTATTAAGTTCTTGATATTCACAAAAATTATGAAATTATGAAGTCAGTGCCTATCATATTCGTATACATATGAGCAGTTCAAAAATATATATTGAAAATTATGAGTATTTTTTTCCCCGTCGGTGTCCATTTTCTGAAAATTTAACCCCTTATAAGACTAGAAATACCTCAAGATCCAAAATATTGTAACCTCTAGATATCCGACAATCGTTTAAAAGTAATTTTGGAGCTTTAACTATTTTGAATAATTTGGTGTACGTTTCTAAGCTTGCTTAAAGCTAAATATAAGCTTATTTGGCTGATTGGGGTATTTCGAACCTGTACCCTTCGGTGTGAGAGTCTTACACTCTATATATAAGGCTACTGAGAACATGTAGTTTTCTTTAGAAAAATTCTTGTATTATAGTTAGCGAGAATAGGTTTTATTTTGGGTGTTTTTAATTTTTTTTCGGCTTTATTTTATTGCTTTTTTAGGCATAATTGATTTTTTAAGCCATATTTATGTTTATATTTTGGGCATTTTTTCATAAGACGTTATTTCGTTGAACCTCTTTGGTATTGAAAATTCAAAAGGTAACATTTAGATATAACATCGATTTCATGTTGCATTTGAATTTTATATGAAAAAAAAAGGATATTAAAAAATTTTCCCCATGCACGTTTCGAATATTGGCTCTTTGATAAAAAAGACGTAGACTCTATCTTATAATACTCTATTAGAATACATGTTAATAGCTAAAAAAAAAATTATGATTCTATGTTGAGCGGGGAAGTCAAGTTTGTTGTTTCGAGCGTGAAAACTCTGAGAAAAATAATTTTCGGCTGTGTGAAAATACAACCCAAAATAAAAAGGCCCCATGCCTAAAACAAAATTGGGCCCCGATATTGCGGTTTAAATTCATTTTTAAAAAAGACTCCAATAAGAACTAAGGACTCAGCATTAAGGACTCAACCCCCAAAAATGTATGTCCAATCATCCAAAATAAATAAAATAGATAAAACCCGGGTGTACTTCACACAAAACTCGATGTATATAATAAAAAAACTACGTAAAATATCCGTTTGGTACGACACTATTGACCCATCCATTAAATAAGACCTTTTGGTAGGCAAAGTGTTCTCTTTAATCATATCCATCCCAGGTTTTCAGTGAGAAAAATAAAAAAAAAATAGTTTGCTCCTATCTTGAAAATGCATAATTTTTCGTTTCTTCTTGAAACATTTACAAAAATTTTAATTGTTACAAAACAATTTCTCCTTACCATGAATGTTAAACATATTATTTAAGGGATAGTCACGGGTTGATGCGAAAAGAAGTTGCGACGATGTGAAAATGCAAGAGCGCGAACTTTCGCCTCACTAGCATTTCTCTAGGATTTTAGTAGGTGTTTTCCAGAAAAACTTTAAGAAGGCATTACTAAAAGTAATATATGGTGGTCCTGCAAGAGGCATAACATAAAATGCTTCTAAGAAAAGATTTAAACATTTCCTCGCATTCCTTGCACAAGCCATGCTATGGAAGCATTCTTGGAAGTGTTTTTTAAGGCGGACTTTTAAAAGTAGTCCATAACAGAGATGAACAATAGCTTGTCCTTTCGATTATTCAAACAGTCTTTTAGAAGTTTATGGGAATGCCTCTTGAAGGCACTTTTCGATAAGACTAAGAAGAAGTAAAATTGAATTTTAAGAATGTCTTCTTTACGCAGTTTAAATAAGAGTGCATATCAAGTTGGTATCAAAAATTTTGCTGGGTGGATGCTATATTTATGTTTTGGTTGTTTTGAAACGTAGTTGCCAAAAGGATAAAACTCAAGTTTGTTATTTTTTTATTACCTATTGTGATTTTAAAACAAGGTCAAGAGTTGTTATATTGTTGTTATTTTGCTTTTTTACATTCTTGCAATCCGTATCTACTCGTGAATACCCCTAACAATCTTTGATTAATCTATATATATATATAAAAATAAATGTGTGTATGTTACAAGTAAACTCCAGAACCGCTAAACCAATTGTTATCAAATTTTCAGGGAAACTCTAGCAAAGTCTTGAGAGTGTTACATACAACCATATTTTTCGATATCGAATAGCTTTGGAATTACATGTTGCACAGCTTCAAAATTCGGTACAGGTAAACTTGTTGTTTTACTGATAACATTATATAGGCATTAGATAAAGCATTCCAAATATTCGAGATAACTTTCGAAATATAAGTCACACATTTCTGAAACAAGGAACGAATATAACATCGTGTCCTTCGACTGGAAAAAATTCAGCGAGCATTTGAGAAGAGGCGTGGCACTACAAATTGAATAACATTGAAACTCAGTATAAAGTTAATTATTCATGTCATGTCTGTCTAACAGAAAATTGGCAGGGGCATTGCAAAACGAGGTCGGTAGGCATAGCAACGTGCGCCGGGTATCGCTAGTTACTAATTATAATTACAATCGTGCGATTTTTTAATAACAATTTTTCGCCTGCGGTGCTAAGTTCTCTTATAAACTAAACCAAATTCTAACTCAAACTCAAGGGACAAACTTTTTGTCATAATTTGGGCCTACATAATTTTTTGGTAAAACACATGCGTCTCAATATAAAAGTTGTTTCGAGACTAGTACTTTACAACATTTTTATAAACCGACTTTTGTTTTAAGTCATGTTTTGATCACGCACATAAATTAGTCGAATGTAAAAGGATTGTTTTTCTCACAATCATATGATATTGTGCTTCGCATCAAAAGTTCATAAAAAGCAAAATGAAAATATGCCTTTAATTTTTTTTTTTGGCTGATTGCCATTTATGGTTTGGAGCCTAATTTTATTATGAAAAATTACTCCAAAAAAATTAATGAAATATGCCCCGGAAAATTAAATGAAGACCCAATTTTTTCCCAATTAAGTTTCTTGGACCTTTTTCATTTCTGTTTGGAGCCATATTTTACTGGGGCATATATCATTGGGTGATGAATGTTTCTATCATTGGCCAGAATATTTCCAGAAATGAGACACAGTGTTATTGATATTTCACCCTCCGAAGACCCGATATTAAAATCGTTAGAGCCGCTTTGGAGAACTCATTTACAAACAAAAATTTAAATATTACTCGTTAAATAGAATAACATGTCCTGATTTTTTTTATATTGCTTTTTTTTATTTCATATCTTACTATCGGTGGACTTACCGAGGGTCTGAAGTATTAAATTTTCCTGGGCCCCATAACTGAAGAGGCCGCAAAATCCATAATTTTTGGGTGATCAAATTTGTTTCAAGACAATTTTGTAAAGTACAGTT